>LKNJ01000612.1:110196-143763 GCA_002120245.1 Maccullochella peelii | reverse complement strand
ATATATATACAATGCAGTATAGAAGCAAAAAAATCAGTAAGATATCTTGGTATCTTAATAAGTAAGTCAGCGTCTGATAAAGTTTCTGCCAATTTGTCACCCAAGATAGAAAAAGCTAAAAAAAAAATCTTTAACTGTTGGTTGCAAAGAGACCTTACCATGCAGGGCCGTGTACTGCTGTCAAAGGCAGAAGGCATCTCAACAAAAGTATACCCTGCCATCTCACTTTATGTTGATCCAAAGACATGTGCAGCCATTGATTCTCTCCTATTTAAATTCATATGGAAAAACAAAACTGAGTATGTTAAAAGAAAAACATGTATTAGAAGCTACGCTGAAGGGGGTTGCATTAATGCATTAGATCAACTGGATTAAGGAGTGTTTGTCTAAAGATAATTGCCAATGGTTTTATATTCCTAATCTATTATTTGAGAAGTGTGGTGGCCTAAGATTTCTATTATCTTGTAATTATAAGTGTAATAAACTGCCTCTCAAACTGGCCAGTTTTCACAAACAAGCTCTCAAGCTTATTTGTCTTGTCAGCAAATATCACATCCATCAGGCTTCAGTGCTTCAATCCACTCCTAATGTCTGTTTTGTGTTGAATTACAACATCTCTTTGACTCTGTTTCCAAGGTTACAATGGACAAAAAAAAACTGACCTCTCAAATAACTGGCAGAATACTTAACAAAAATAAATAAGCTGTGTAATATTTATTTAAGTTTACATTTCCCTCGTACAGTTTCATGTTGTTTGTATTGTTTGTTGTTTGTGTTCTTTTATTTTATGTTTGGCGGAGATGTTCTGTGTATGAATATATGATGTTAAGTGATCGGTTGTCAATGTGGCTGAAACATTTTCCTTTGGAGGCCTACAATGTATTGTAAATCTTGAAGAATGATCAATAAAAACAATTTAAAAAAGACCCAGGGCATGATGGGAAACGCCTGGCTGTCGCCTGATCAGAGAGCTGATTGGATCTTAAGTTTGGCCACAAACACCACGTTTTGTAGAATATCTTAATTTTCTATGTAATTGTAGGTAATATTTAACCTTAGATTGAAGGCTGTATATTGTGCAATGAATGTTTAATCTGTTAACAAACATATCTTGTATGATTGACAATAAACATTTATTTCAGCCATAACTATCCGAACGTGATCTGCAAACTACAGGTAGCCTACAGGTGGCTCTAACAGGATGTAAGTATTTCTGTGACTTCCTGGGGGGGGGAGAGTCACAGCGCCCCCTGCTGCTGCCGGCTGATCTCGTCCACTTTCCAAGCCAGGCGCAGTTCATCTCGAACGAGCCTGTTTACCTTGCGAGGTAGCTAAATTCGCGAGATCACAAAATCACGCGAGAATGCGAAGGTTATTTTATTTATTTTTACTTTTCATTAGCAAACAGCACGGTAAAAAAACAGAAACCATAAACAGACAATGCCGGGGGATCTGAACACTGAGAGAGATCATACACAAAATGTTATATAGAGTAGCCTACATATATTCAGGCTTTTGCTTTCCTATTTTTAGAATATAGGATTGAGGTGATGTATTGTTTGACTTCATTTTCGAAAATTAAGAAAATTGGTTTATGATTGGAAAACTTCGATTTATGAATATGCGATTTTACAAATAATAAAATCAAGTCGATGATATAGCATTGGTTTGTTTTGGTAGAAGGGTAAGTAAATAAACCAAACAATACATTTTCATAGGAGAGAGAAAAATCACAAACAATATATTGCCAAAAAGTACAAGAGTGGGGACAAGACCAAAATAAATGACATAAATCTTCTGGAAGCAGTTCAATGTCCACTTTATATCTTTGTAGAAATACCTTGAAGGGATAAAAACGATGAATCATTTTAAAAGACACTTCCTTTATCAACATCAGTAACAACAGGATCCAGTGGTAGTAAAGTCAGTTCAGATGTTACTGAGTTTTTCAGAAGCATTACGACACCCGAAGGGATTGCATCAAACACTAAAGCATATTCCCTTGGTGGAATAGGAATACCATACTTGTCTGTTAGTTCAGAGTAGGCTATGGCATTAACACACCACTATGGTTCTGTGTAGCAAACCATCTGTGGCGCGTCAGGTTAACCAAAAATAATGGTTTTGCATAAACATTTCAGTTTACTAAAACTGCTAAAAAAAAAAAAATACACTTGTTTTGTTTTGTAGTTAACTAACTCCCTACACTTACACTAATGAGTTATCTCTCCAGTTGGTGATCAAACATCAACGCATTATTGAAAAAAGTTAAGCTTTCTAACCTGCAGAGCCAAGTCTTAACCTTTATTATTTACATACTATAATATTTACAGGCATGTCAATTTGTGTTATAGTTCCGTTAATTTCCACAAGATATGTTAAAGCGACTTTATGTTAAATTACACCCCTGATGCGCCTCAGGCTGGGTTGTGTTCAAGTCGACTGGAATGACTCGCAACTCGTGATCCCCCATTCTTCGTAGCGCCAGACCTTAAAAGATGCTTTCTCCCCCGAATAATCTCTCTTTGCAGCTTGTAGTCGTAGCGTAGAGTTAGATGCAGCATTTACAAGCAGCTTCAGTCCACATTGAATCTTTGCAAGCGTGTTAGAGTTAAAAGACATATGACTGCTTGGAGTAATTGCTAATTTCACTTCATTGACTCAAATGACCATGAATGAGGTTGCAGCTCTGCAGAAAAAGAAGAGAAGAGATTTTATACCTTACTTTCTAGGATTTGTGATATTTTTGTATTGCGCGGTCCATCTTGTGTCATTTACAGCAGAAACAGCTCAGGAAACCCACACTGCCAGGGTGCGTCGGGCTCTTGGTAAGAAAATGATGTGTGAAAATCATTTATGTGTGTGTGTGTGTGTGTGATTTTGTTGACTTCATAGTGTTTTTAAATCTCCAACAATATTCCTAGATAGGTTTGTTTTATTATTCTACTATGTTTAATGTGTCATTATAAATGTCACGGCTCATTTTCGTGTGTTTTAGGCTACAAAGTGTGAGTAGACTATAATCAATTGTGGCTCAGCAGCTGTGGCAGGGTTTGCGCTACTAATCCTCGTGTCTTACAGGCATGAAATACCGTGTAACTGCCATTAAGAGTCGAAACAATCGGTGCGGTAGACTCCAGCAACAGGCTGGATGGTTAGGGTGACAGAGTTTGTCAGTGATGTTTGTCAGTGATGTGTGTGTGTGTGACCTGCTGTTTCAGAGAATGAGACTGAATGCATCTCACCACAGTCCTCCGAGTTCCCTGAAGGCTTCTTCACGGCGCAGCAGAGGAAGGATGGAGGGCTCGTCATTTATTTCATGCTCATTTTCTACATGCTTCTGGCTGTCGCAGTAGTCTGCGATGATTACTTTCTGCCATCCTTAGAAGTGATCAGTGAACGTAAGTGACATGAAATATCTTGTGTGTGTATAATATCTGTGTGTTTTAAAGGGCTGGGATCATCACTGTACCATCACATGAGCTGTAATACTGTAAATGTAATGTAGGCCTACTGTAATTATGAGAATAATGAGGATTTATAAGCTTAGATTCTCACTAGTTTTATAATATATTTATATAGTATATAGTATAGCCTAGCCTTCTAAATAGCCTAGCTATTTTCAATGAGTGATGTTAAATTAAGGATTAAAGTTAATTTGCAGTTTGGAAGCCAACTGTAGTGGTTTTATTATATTATATAACCCTAACCCTAACTTTTTGGTTTAAAATATTTTGAAACCAACACTACAACAGCCACAGACATTATAGTCTGGGCAAACTTCAAAGGATTAGACTGTAGGCCACAGATATTGTCGGACTCTTAAGAATATTTAAATGTGGACAGATTGTGTAAATGGTAGTCCATACATATATTTTGCTATGTAGTATCTATAACTGATTTTTAGTTGGATTTTAATGAATGGAAATAACTTTTACCAGGGTGTGGTTGTGGTGTTTCCACTCTGTGTTTCTACTTTTGCTTTAGATGAGGATGTGCGTATCTTTATCATAATGTATACTAACACTAAACTTAACCAGTTAAGGTGATGTCTTCAAATGTCTTGTTTTGACCAACCAACAGTACAAAACCCAAATGTATTCAGTTTAAATAATATAAAACAGAGAAAAGCTACAAATCCTCATGTTTTAGAAGCTGGAAAACTGGATCAAAACTGTTCATCGAGTAATAAAATAATTCAATAATCATTAATTAGCTGCAAACTTAACAAATAAACTTACAGAGGGTGGATAAATAACATACCTGTACAAAATAATGAAGTCCCATACGTTAGACATAGCCCGACAATAAATATTAGATTTATGAAGCTTCAGTTATTGTTGATTGGTCATTTATGAGGTTGCAGTTTGTGTTATTGTTGAATTGGATTGCGTATGATCAGGTGTTTCTATTATTTTGTACTCACACCGTGTAACTTGTCGTGTGTTCTTGCTGTTGTTTGTATCTCTCTCAGGTCTGGGACTGTCTCAGGATGTAGCAGGAGCCACATTTATGGCAGCTGGGAGTTCTGCACCTGAACTGGTCACAGCCTTTCTGGGTAAACATGCATTAGTATAAACATCATTACAACCAGCAATGCTGACGATGACACCAGCATCATCATCATCATCATCATCATCATCTGTCACCGGGTCCCTTCCCAACCTGATGAACTGTGACCTCACCACCATATGGGAACAGGAAGGGACTGTGGTCTTTGACTGGGACGCCTCTCAGCACTTTATTTGCTCTGCAGACATAACCTCATATTCTTCATCAATGCTCCCACATTGTCCCTGTCCTCAAAGCTAAGCTGTGCTCTGCATGTGTGTCATGTGTTAGGTGTGTTTGTGACAAAGGGAGACATCGGGGTCAGCACCATCGTGGGATCAGCAGTCTACAACCTGCTAGGAATCTGCGCCGCCTGTGGACTCTTGGCCCCTTTGGTACAGTCTGACACAATCACACACTCACAATATTCAGACAAAGATTAGCCACCTATTAACTACGTGTACATAGCTGTAGCACCTTTACTGGGTCAAAGCAGAATAATCACAATGTACATTGTGTTGTATAAGCTGTAAAACAATTATTTTTGTTTCCTGTATCAGGCAGGGCGTCTCACCTGTTGGCCACTGTTCAGGGACTGCCTGGCATACGGCATCAGTGTTGCTGCTGTTATTGCCATCATTTCTGATAACAAGGTGTTCTGGTAAGTGTGTGTGTGTGTGTATTTGTGTGCACTGACTCAACATCGGAATATGGTTACATGATCTTTAGACGGTACACCTACATGTAAGGCGGTAGTAAAAGACAAAGTCAGATACAGCTGTTTATTGCATCTTGTGACACTGAGAGCAACAAATTAAAACAGATCACAAAACAAGTACAGTGTAGTAAAGTACTGTGACTCCTCGCTGACATTTATTACACTGACAGTATAGAGCAATAAATGTCCCTTAAATCTCACAGTATCACATCATAAATACAACAATTGCAGTTGTTTATAAAAGATTTCCACGTGTACTGGAAGTATTTAATTTTGGTGACAGTAAGACACAGTATTAGCTGACAAAGAGGATCAGGATATTGAGTTTTGTAAAAGCTGAACTGCATTTTTGTTTTTAAAATAAAAAAGAAATCAAAATCAAACTGTAATACAAAGCAAACATGGCCAAAAACAACAAAGAGACCTAGTAACTGAAACTACCTGACAACACCAAAGCACAGAACAAGAGACATACTTCAGATTAAAAACAAGTCTCCTTGATCCATTGATTTTTGTCGTTTAATATCATTTTAAAAAATCACCTGATTAGACACAAAACACTTTTTGAGGTCATTTATACACTGCATGTTTTCTGTGGTAAATCTTCTAAAAGCAAGGCCCATTTGATTAGATACTGCCAGAGCTTTCGACCGTATTCAACAGCCCTCCTCAGCAACTTGCTCAAATGTTATCACACGACCAAGGTCCTGTACTTAGGTCACGTGATGACACCTGAGCAAGTTCCATTCTCTGAAGTAGGCCATAGGATTTTGGTCGAAAGCTCCAGGAACAGCTTAGTAAGTAGGCCTTGCAGTTTTCGACTTATATCTGTCCCCATTGTCAAGAATGAATCTTAATGCTCAAGCTGTACGTTTTGTCTACAGGTACGACGCTGCCTGTCTGCTGCTGGTCTATGGCGTCTACATTGTGGTTCTGTGCTTTGACCTTCGCATCAGTGAGTTTGTCCTGAGGAGGCTGAGCCCTTGCTGCACCTGTCTGGGTAAAGGATCTGGTGAGAAGACTGAGACACAGCCTCTGATGGGCTGGAACGACGACACCAGTCTGCGCATCCACAGTCGCTCCAGAACAGACAGCGGGATCTTCCAGGACGACTCCGGATACTCTCACCTGTCCCTCAGTCTGCATGGCCTCAATGAGATTCCTGAGGGTAAAAACGTTCTTCCTAGTGACACAAGTTCACTGTTTTCCAGTATTTTCAACACAATGCACATGGAGTTATTCACGTGCTTGTTTCACCTTCATGACCCCTGATGATGGGATACAAATCCACTCTTAAAACATTTTTGTCTGCTTGCGTCCCAGCAGAGCATAAAAGTGTGTTTGCCGTTCCGGAGAGCGACCTGAAACGGATCCTCTGGGTTCTGTCTCTGCCCATCATCACTCTGCTTTTCCTGACAATCCCTGACTGCAGGAGAGGGTTCTGGAAGAAATGGTTCATGATAACCTTCTTCATGTCGGCCGTCTGGATCTCAGGTTTCACATACGTAATGGTGTGGATGGTCACTGTCGTCGGTGAGATCATCGTTTTAACTTTGCATTCTGCGATGAGTTTCTGTAAAATCTGTACATTTCTTTAGTCTTTTCAGGTTAGTTGCAGGTGTAAATCAGCAACGGGTTATACAACCTTTGTGGATCACAAGTGTTCGAAACTTGTGAGAAAGATGTCTGATTTGGAGAGTAGAATCACATGTTGGTCTGCTGGCTAATTCCTGAGATGCCATTGTCCTGGAAAGTTAAGAGGGCTGTTAGCTCCAATGGGCCATGTGCCTACCCAGTCATAGCAGGATTACAGCCTGCTTCACCCTTAAGGAAACAGTCATGTGAGCGCTGCATGTGTTTACAGAACTACCCACAGGCGTGGGATCCAAGAAGAGCTTTACCACCCCCATCTACGACAGAGGTGTAAATTATAAAACTGACCTAGGATCAAGCTAAAAGGGCAGCTTTATCACGTGACGGTGGTAGGTCTACTGAAGTATAATGAGATTATTATCCCGAAGTCGTCAGATAGGCTCACATGGAAGGAGAGTTTAGTCTCATGAAAGAGTAGGCATGGGGCCGAGCAGGTACAACTCAAACATACAGTGTGTGGTTGAGAATGTTTCCCTGTGGCTCTGCTCTGTATATTACCATCTCAGCAACGTCATAATGCCCGATTCAGAGAACTCATGAAAGGTTGCAATACACAAGCAGGATGGATTCATTGGAAGTGTGTGTGGTCTCCAATCAGAGTCATAGCTACCACTGAGAACACAAGGTCATGTCCTCTGTAATATTTCTGGAAATGCGGGGGGTGTATATTGACATGAAATGGGAGTTACACACATATTACACCTGCTGGGTTTTGTAAGGCTCATTCTAATATTTTTAGACTAAATTTGACAGTTTTTAGTGAGTTAAGTTAGTGGCTATGTGAAATGTTCTTCATCGTGCGGGATTCTGCTAGAGGAATTTGGTCTTATGACCTCAGTATTTCTCAAATCCTGGCCCTGCCTCCAGTGCTAATTTATTAATCCTATATCCACAGTTAAGATCATCTCATGTTTTCTCTCTAGCTTGATGTTGCTGGAGGAGGGGGGACTCTGATTTTGGGTCTGTATTATGTTTACACAGGTGAGACCCTTGGCATCCCTGATACAGTTATGGGCCTCACTCTGCTTGCTGCTGGAACCAGTATACCTGACACCGTGGCCAGCGTGATGGTGGCCAGAGAAGGTAAACATCAGCGTTACATTTTATTAGCTGCAATTCACAACAGACCTGGATATAGTTTGATGCCAGGCATAACAAAACAATTCAGTCTAAAATGAATAGTAACAAGCAACAACACTGAATAATTTCCTAAATAATACCCAAATGTAGTAGCTGCCCAGAACAACTGTCTTCTACCAGTACATACACTGAGCTCTCTTGCTTAGTGGTAACTATGACTAATTTTCCCATCAGCCATTTTAGAAATTACAAGAACAAACTTAACTACTGAAATTCTGTGTTAATAGAGACTTAAATCCAATATGTACATTTTTTCTGTTTATCAGGGAAAGCTGACATGGCCATGTCCAACATTGTGGGCTCTAATGTTTTCGACATGCTGTGTCTGGGCCTGCCTTGGTTCATCAAGACTGCCTTTGTGGACACCAACAACCCCGTAGAGGTCAACAGCACCGGACTGGTCTTCATCTCCTCCACACTCCTCCTTTCCATCATCTTCCTTTTTGTAGCCGTTCATGTTAACGGATGGAAGTTGGATTGGAAGTTGGGAATCGTTTCTCTTTTCTGCTACATCCTCTTTGCCACTCTGTCCATCCTGTATGAGCTGGGGATTATTGGGAATAATCCACTAAGACTGTGCAGTGACTGAGATCTGACCTCCCCAGGACTGAAGCCATATTCTATGAGACCAACAAAAGTCCAAAATCACAACAAAATTGTTAAGCCTATGAATATTTAAATGTCAAGAAAAGGATGCTTGGTCCCACTTGCATACTTTTAAAGATTTTGCACCATGGAAGACTTGTGCTGGTCACATCTCATAAAGAGGATGATCTCTATTAGCAATATATATTTCACTGAAGGTGGAAATGTGCCAAAGTTCATTATTTTGTGTGCGCATGTCAGATCCAGACAATCATACAAGACCCAATATCAAGTTCTGAGATGTCTTCTTTCTTACTCCATGCCCATAAACTGAAAATGTGCTGCAACAGGAGTTAAAAAAAGAAAAATCCAGAACTGACAAGTCAGTCAAGTAATAAAAGGTGTCAACTAAACTCATTTGGCCGTGTCCTTCTTTTTAAGTAGGTGGGTAAGTTAAGACAAAAAAGAGACACCATCTACGCAACTCTGATAAGCTTTTATGAGCAAGTCCTTATTGCCTGCAAGGAGGAAGGTGGAAAAATCCACAAATAGTAAAAAACAAACCTTCCACTGGTCTTCCATTACCTAAAAAGTAAAAATAGAATGACTTACGTTTTTATCAGTTGAGTAAACAGCTAAATGGACAGCTTACATGGTCTTAGACACTGATCTATATTTAGGTTTGTAACAATGCCAATATAATCAAGTGACAGCCAATCTTACTGAAACAAAAAGTACCACCAATCTCAGAGATCTGGAAATTGAAATAGAATCCTGTGATTAGTGCTGGAGGCCACGTCTGAAAAGAAATGTCCATTCTGTTCTCAATTTATTCTAATTGCTGCCTTTGTGATTAATGTGGAATTTCCACACTTCCAAGAGGCCACTGCATGGCACTGTTGAGCAATAATGCCCAACAGATCAACACCTTTGGGTCAGTTTACAGAAACAACTTGGAGACTTTGATCTCAGGAGATTTTACAACCACCAGGTTTAAAAATTAAAAAGTTTATTTGTTCAAATAAACTTCCTGACAAATTAAAACGGGATTACAAAACAAAGATTAAAGAGCTATGTAGTATATATAAACAAAAAAATGAAATAGTGGACACATGGATATGAAGTAATTGTGTTTTTAAAACAAAACAAAAGATCATTGGCAAGAGGGCTGAATGTGGAAGTGTGTTAGCATGGCTTCTACAAAAGCTCTAGGCGTTGCGATCGATACGGACGTCCACCTCTCGGCCGTTGATCTTGGTTCCATTCATCATCCTGCAGGCCTTGTCAGCACTCTCTGGAGAGTCAAATCTCACTGTCCCACAGCCCTTTGACTTTCCGTTCTCCATCTTGATCTCTGCGAACATTACCTGGCCTGCAGTAAACAAAAAATTGGGTATTCATGACGAAATGTCAGAGAGAAGTGGTTCATAAATTAAGCAATAAACATTTACTGCATACTGAGCAATTCATACTACGCAAAAGACATACCGCAGTGACTGAATTTCTCTTTCAGCTTCTGCCATGTCAGATCATAGGACAGCTGCAACAAAGAAATGTATACTTCAGTCAACATTACCATATTTGAGGCTAGGCGAAACCAGTACAACATGCAGAAAGACTGCATCATAAAGCACATAGTACAAATACATTATAAGGGTCGGACTCAGAGGGGAAATATGCCAAACAGTCAAAACAGTAGAGCATAATTCATCTCAACAACCCGATCATGAACTACTCATTTACAGCATCATTACCATTTATATTAATGCACAACAAGCATGGGTTGTGTCCCATTAAAGCCTAAATCAATAGTAGGTCATAACACACAGAAAATATATTGTATTTGTCATTACATAATTGGGGAGGTCTTAGAGATGACTCTGTAACTCCAGTCCTATTTTACAGGCATCTAATTCTCTATACTAGCAAAGTTCGTGCATATCTAACCCACACTTACATTTCGCACAAAGATCTGACAGCCTGCTTTGGACCCAGAGCCTCTGTCAGACATGCCTCCACCCATGTGTCCCGGTCCCCCACCTCCATAGCCACCAAAGCCACGGTTCATGTCCATTCCTGGCATGCCCATACGGTCAAAGCTGGAGCCCATCCGGTCCAATGACATATTTCCCATTCCACCACCTGCAATTAACACACACACACACACACACTCAGAAAATGAGAGAGCAACTTAATCTAATGTACTGTATATTTTAACAGGGCAGTATATAGAGGTTCCAGCACTGTTCTAGCCCTGCAAAGCCTGATCACAGATTTATATGAATGAGATTTGAAGGCAATATTTGAATATCAAAACTGCCACACACTCAACATTACAGTGACACCACGATTTCACAATCTTACACATAGCTTTTCTTTTAGTCCAATGACATGTCACTCATATGAAGTGTGTATAAACACTGTAAAACTGTATTGGCATTCCATCACTTCAAAAATTAGCTGTCACAGGGAGTCCAATGTCACGTGACATTGTTTGTACAGGAAAAGCACACTTTGGACCCGTTCGTATTTCTTTGTCACCAACCAACTTGACAAGGAACAGTCAATAGAATTCTGTATTTTGTGTACAACTCTATGGGCCCCATTTTAATCATACAAGCGCAACATCAAGTGTAAAGCAATGGGTCTTGGGGCGCGCAGACTGTGTGACCACCTACAAGCACACCTGCTGTTTTGGTTCACGTATGTGCAGCAGCGTAACCTGGTGTCATTTTGTCATTGTTGTCTGTTCCTGTCCTGTTTGGTGGCCGATCCAAACCAGACAGTGATGGATGTGCAGGGAACAGATTGGATAATAGCAGTGTAGAACTGGACCAGCAGCTCCTGAGGCAGGTTGAACTTCCTGAGCTGGCGCAGTAAGTACATCCTCTGCTGGACCTTCTTGATGATGGTGTTGATGTTGGACATCCACTTTAGATCCTGGGAAATTGTGGATCCCAGAAACCTGAAGGTTTCCACAGCAGACAGAGTGCTGTTCAGTATGGTGATGAGGGGCAGTGCTGTGGGGCTCCTTCTGAAGTCCACTGTCATCTCCACAGTTTTGAACGTGTTCAGCTCCAGGTTGTTCTGACCGCACCAGAGGGCCAGCTGTTGAACCTCCCGTCTGTATGCAGACTAATCACCGTCCTAGATGAGGCCGATGACCGTTATGTCATCTGCAAATTTCAGGAGTTGAAGAAACGGGTCTCCTGAGGTGCAGTGGTTTGTGTAGAGGGAGAAGAGCAGTGGGGAGAGCACACACCCCTGGGTGGCCCAGTGCTGATTGTCCGGGTGCTGGATGTGATGTTCCCCAATCTCACCCGCTGCCTCCTGTCTGTCAGGAAGTTTATGATCCGATGACAGGTGGAGTACTGGTATAGTGAGCTGGGTGAGTTTGGTGTGGGGATGTCTGGGATGATGGAGTTGAAGTTCACAAAGAGGATCCTTGCGCAAGTCCCTGGAGAGTCAAGGATGTAGCGCAGTCCCATGTTGACTACATCATCCACTGAACTGTTTGCCCGGTAGGCAAACTGCAGGGGGTCCAGCAGGGGGCCTGTGATGTCCTTCAGGTGGGCCAACACCAGTCTTTCTAAGGACTTCATGACTACAGACGTCAGGGCGATGGGCCTGTAGTCATTTAATCCTGTGAGGAGGTTTTTTGGGGACCGGGATGATTGTGGAGCATTTGAAGCAGGAGGGAACTTCACACAGCTTCAATGATCTGCGTGAAGATGGGGGCCAACTTGTCAGCACAGACTTTCAGACAGGAGGGGGAGACGCCGTCTGGGCCTGGTGCCTTCCTGAGGTGTGGGCTTGTCAAACCCACAGTAGAACACATTCAGGTCATCAGCCAGTTGGTGATTCTCCACAGTGTGGGGGGATGGTGTCCTGTAGTTGGAAATGTCCTTCAGGCCTCTCCACACTGACGTCAGGTCATTGGCTGAAAACCTGTTTTTCAGCTTTTCAGTGTAGCTCCTCTTTGCTACTCTGATCTCCTTCATCAGTGTGTTTCTGGCGTGGTTGTACAGGATTCTGTCCCCACTTCTGTAGGCCTCCTCCTTGGCCTGACAAAGCTGCCTGAGTTTTACTGTAAAACAGGGTTTACTGTTGTTGTATGTGCAGAAGGTTTTAGTTGGCACACACATTTCCTCAAAAACTGATGTAAGATGTCAGTGTCCAAGAGTTCACCCAGGTCTGTAGCTGCAGCCTCAAAAACACTCAGTGCAGGCAAAGCAGGATTGTAATTCCAGCTTTGCCTCATTAGTCCATCTTCTCATGGTCTTGACCACAGGCTTAGCAGATTTTAGTTTCTGCCTGTAGGTCTGGAGAAGATGAACCAGACAGTGACCAGAGTCCCAAAGCTGCACAGGGAACAGAGCGATAGGCGTCCTTTAATGTGGTGTAGCAATGGTCAAGAATGTTTGTATCCCTGGTGGGACACTTAATGTGCTGTCTGTATTTTGGAAGTTCATGGCTGAGGTTTGTTCTGTTAAAATCCCCAAGAACAATGAGCAGGGAGTCTGGATGGTTTTGCTCCACGTTAGTTATCTGGTCAGCCAGGTGTTGTAACGCTTCACTAACACAGGCCTGAGGTGGGATGTAAACACCGACCAGAATAAACGAGGAAAACTCCCGCGGTGAATAAAAGGGTTTACAGATTATGAAAAAGGACTCCAAGTGAGGACTGCATGATTCATCTTGTTGGCCAGAGAGCGGACATTTGCCAGATGTACTGATGGGAGCGCTGTTCGAAATCCCTGCTGTCTCAGTTTAACTAGCGCTCCAGCTCATTTCCCACATCAGTGTCTCCAGCTAATCCCATAGAGAGCTGCTGCTCCTTCGACTAACAGCTCCGTGAAACTTTCCGGTTCGGTGAAAACGTTTGACCAGAGGATAGTCTGATGTTTAAGAATTCCTCCCTGGTAAATGTGACCAGAGAGGGACAGCAGAAAACTAAACAAATAAACAAAAACACAAAAAGTACCAGAGAGTGCAGTAGCTTCATAGGCTGCCATCCCTGGCGCCATCTTGTCGTTTGAAGGACATTCTTTCCAACTACTGGGCCTACCTCGTTATCCATCACCTTTTCAGCAGGGCATGACACTTAATGGCTTTCCTCATCATGGTACACTAATACTCATTCCTCCGTTGATGTGATTGGCTGTAAAGACTATAAAATGATAAGGGCTAATAACTTTCAAATGTCAACAGTAATTAAAGAGACCCGTGGATCTGCTAAAGAGCTAGCTACTTAGTACCTTCAAAGCTAATGTGCATCTATATGGGAAGAACTGATATATTACAACATATTTAGAAAAAGTGTGGATGGAATATCTCATGTACCTAATCCAGTCCCCATGTGCCCCATGCCGCCAGTGCCCATGCCTCCACCAAAACCTCCACCTGAAGGACAGAATGCACAACAGTAAACACAGAAAACAGTCAGCCTATAAACAGAACAGCACACATAACAACAACCAATCCCTAAACCCCATCGTAATTCAGAGGAACTGGCATAATCTCCAATGTGTCTGGTGTTTGAGTATGACAGAATTCAGGGTTGTCTGATGTTAGAGCATCACTTACCCATTCCTCCAAAAGAATCCCCAAATCCTCGATTCATTGACATGTCATTGTGGCCAAAGTCCCGATCCATTCCGCCCATTCCTGACCGGTACATATCTCAACACAGGAAACAAAAAGTAACCTTAGACTTAAGTTGCCAATAACACAAAAGGTGCATCTCAATGTATAACATCCTAGAAGTGAACCCTTATCTCTGCCCAGTAGGAGTGAATATGCTCACTTACCTCCCATCCTGCCAACTGGCGCCATGTCTCTCCCTCCAAAGCCGCCCATGTTGCCCATGCTATCCATGCCCCCGAAGCCCCCACCACCACCACTCATTCCTGTCAAAAGCAGCACCAAGTTTGAACATCGCTCTCTCCTTCCCTCCACAAGAAGTTGACAATGGTCTTTAATAGGGAAAACTCAAAGGTAGCAAAAATCTTACCTCCTCCAAGTCTGTTCATTCCACCACAACCTGGAACATCCATACCTGTGGCAGAAGATCAGTCAGGCTAGCCAAAGCACAGACTGTATCTATTTACATCTAATGGGCATATGTCTATTGTAAGGTGCTGTGTGTATCCTGATTTTCAAACCCTGTACAAAGGTGCTTTTAGGCACAATGTCAGTCACCTAGTAGTGTAAAAATCCTGTATTTCAGATGGTTGTCTTATCTCTTTAACCCACATTGAGACTGATACAGGGTCAAAAGATGAGCCATGAATAACTTCATAGTTGAATGGTTTACACATTTACTGTCTATATTGGTTTGCCTGCATATTCATGTTTACAGAATGATGATTAATGCTGCCTCAGATTCTCCCCAATAAGCATTTGCCTATACAGAAAGACAGGTTTTGCAACAAAGTATGTGATGCACTGTACGTATGGGACTGACCTCCAGGCCCCATGGAGCCCATGCCTCCACCCCCACCGCTCAGACGGTTGGCATTTATAGGCTGCCCTCCTGGCCCCAGTCCCATGCCAATACCACCTAGACCCCCTACACACAAAATAGAAGAAAAGAAAGAAAGAGCAAGGTTTGAACTATGTAATTTACTAGCACCAATAGCAGAGTTGATTACATACCATATACAAATGTATACAAAGCTAAATCAATAATCAATGATGCTACTGTCATTTATCAGACATTCACTGAGAATTTTGGGCACTTGATACAAAATAATTTAGTAAAAAGGAAATGCCAAGACATATCTTTACATAATCCTTTACTGCATCTGCAATGCACCAACTCTCAAGAATGCGAGATGTACTGCTCAGAGGATGCTTAACATCAAAAGGTACAGACATTGCCGTTGGGTAGAACAGATATATTGTATATTGTAAACTGGTGGAATATTCCCACACCCTATTTTGGTGCGGAGAGTCTTTACCCTCAGTGCAGTGATCAGACCTCGCAGAACTTGCAAGCCACATAGTATTTCATTAGCATATTGCTTCAGCAATATATCTGGCCCTTTCTAACAACACTGTAAAATATCTCTGCAATTTTATGTGTCATTTGTTCCCAGAGGGTATGATACATCGTACACTGATGAATGAATGTTAGTGCTATACACAATTCACTGAGCTTATTACTATGGATATGAGTTTGATATCAACTGACAGGGGAATAACAGTGTACTCACGTGGTAACTGAGGTGTTTTTTCTACTTGACGGAAATCATCAGGGGGAAGAGATTTCTCATCCTATAAAAACACACAACAAATGTAAAAATGTATTTTCACATCCTCTGTACAAGTTAAGTAATACAATAACTAAAAATAATATACCATTTTAACGTGCATCTGTCTGTCAAAGAGCATCTGTCCATTGAACATGGCTGAGTCCAGAGTCAAGGAGAAGGTCACGGTAAAATTGTAAAGCATTGCTTTAGGTGCTTTTTATTTTTCTATTTTTAGTGTTCACTTTGAAGGATACAGATGGCCTGCACAGCCTCCAGTGACTGCTCAAAAGTCACTGTTCCCATCCCGCGACTCTTGCCATCTTTATCCTCCTTTACATCTGCTCGTTTCACCACACCCGCCATGCCAAACACCTCCTTTAACTTCTTCCAGCCCACCTTGAAATCCAGCTGTAAAACAACAGAAAAGACACCACTATTTTTACTCAACATGAATAATCATCACTAGCTAGATTTGTAAATTGTTTGTCACCGTGTCCTCACATTGGCCACAAACACTGTGTTGCCCAGTCGTCCGGCCTGCAGTGCATGGATGACATCTGGTGGGATGTTGGGGTTGTTGGTGATGGAGGGTGGTATGTTCATCCCACCAGGCCCCATGTCTTGCCCACGACCTCCCTGTTGACCTCCTCCCATGCGCTGGAGCACACGCCGAGCATGTTCCCCATCAGGGTCCTTAAATAAGAAATACATTACGCTTTACTACTGAAATGCCAAATCAAGATAGTCACGAAGAATCTATCAAGTAAGGCTTGCACAACTAATAATAGATAATTGTACTAAGCAATACCACAATTAATTTTGTTTTCTGGTGGTATTTCAGTGCCCATTATATTTTCAGTTCCACTGAAAGATTTACTCACATGTAATAAATGCTACAATAATTTGTGACCACTTACAAATCTTTTAAAGCTTGTATGGATACAATCTACAGAAAAGTCACGAGCAATTTGAAAAAAAATGCATCAGCTCAATGTTAAAGAAAAGACCTAAATGTACAATCATCTGTCACTGGAAAGTATTTTGGTTTACAGTAACATGATGACAAATGTCTGCATGAGGATTATTTCTCGACTAAGACGGTAACACTTAAAAACAACACTTTTTATCTGCTGCTACTCCGAGAAAAAATGTATTTAAATTAGTGGGGGGGAAAAACAGGGGGGAAAAGTGCAAACATTTATTTTATTTACTTCTTGAAGCCAAAACAAGTAGTTGTGTTATAAAGATAACATTATTTAATAATAAAAGTGTTCAGTTTCGCTGTAATCAATGAACCATAATTTGTTCTCACCTCCTTGATGTTGAGTGGCCTTCCACTCAGGTCATGCTTATTCATAGTTTCTATTGCCTTCTTCACAAACTCCTCATCTTTGAACTCCACCACACTGTTGAATCAGGGAAACAGAGGCATCAGATGAGTCCATGCAAGAACAAGACTTTTTAAAAACTTGTGTTTGAGAAAATGCGGTAGTTTCTTACCCACAACCCTAACCAGGCGGCAACATAAGGGTCCAGGTAGCACACATATCCAAGGTCGAGGGAGTGAACAAAATACAGTTAAAATCAAGACAAAGCACTGAAACATCATAAATCTAATGTATCAACATGCTTCTAGTATTTTCTATAGTGTATGTTGGCCATATTTTGCCCACTGGCTTGAGCCAACAGATTTTTGGTTTTGTTTTACAAACAAGATTAAAAGACTGATAAGAGTATATTCTTCATCATTATCTGAAGCAGTGTTAATACTTTTAAATAATAAATAAACAACAATAATTAATATTTTATAAAAATCTTGGTAAAACATTTAGCATTAACAGATACCTGTGCATTGTAATTTACCTGAAACATGTTAATGTTTTGAACTGGACACAAACACAGAGGTAGAAAATGAAAAAAAAAAAATGCATTACCAAATTTATTTAGTACATTGTTTGGGATTAACCAGTTTTACCACTGCAATAAAGAAAAATAGTGTGCAGTTTTGTCATTTAATATAAAAACATAACAATAAAAAAAAAACACTACAGGATCTTTTCAAGACTGGTTTGTTCCTTTGAAGAGAGAGCTGTGCCATATAACAGAATTGTAAAATAAGATTTTGAGACATGAGGGTCAATCAATAAGACAAATCACACAACCCACATTTCCCTTTGGAAAATGGCCAAACAAACAAACATTAACACCAATTGAAATGACAACAACAAAAGCAAAAGGGTACTCTTAGATGAGTTCATTAGGCTACTTTTCCAAAATCAACAGGACATCTCCCTTTCAAATGAATATCAATCATTAGCCATCTATCAGGCTCTAAACACAACCTACAGTATCTCCAGTTCAGTAACTTAGTAAGACCCAAAGGATCAGAACCTAAAAGAGCACTTGGTTAATGAGAGCCTGCTGAGGGCATTTAAAACCTCGTGCAGCAAGTTGGCCACATCACTTACCCTTGACTTTCCTTCTGCATCCTTAAAGAGCTCCACGTATGTAACCTCACCAACTACATGAGACATACAAAGGAAAAATACCAAAAGAACAAAGGAATTTAAGTCACCAAGTCTTCAGTCGCCGTTGGCAATGCCGCTACAGATGGAAATGTCCCATTAATGATCAACAGTCAGCCCAGACCAACATCCCACCAGACAACACCATGCCTTTCTGGGCAGTGACTGAGACACCCAAAGGCCAAGGCTAGAGAGAAACACAGCTACATCAAACCTGGGAAATTCAAAAGACTTCAACATGATCAGTTTGTCAACAGATTCCATTCATGGCAGTTGAAAGTTTAAAGCTGACCTTTGACCTTTCAAAAGGCTTCTGGAGACCCCCATAATTCAGAAAGTAAAACATTACAATATTTTCATTCATGCGATCAAGATTCACCTTGCAACAGATGCAACAAAATCATTCAACACTCACTTCTACTACTGGTTTGAGGTTACATTTTGGAGCTGACAATGCCATAAAACAAGTGACAATGTAACTAAGTTCATCTTCCTTTTCTCACAGACATATCAGCCCAAACTAAATTGGTGTCCATCCAAAAAAAATGTATTAAAACTCCAAAAATCTAATATCACACTATGTTGGTTCCCTACTATCTTCACTAAGTACATCCAGAGAAAGCTACAAACTAATTGGCTACTGCTAGAAGCAGGATGCTCCATCTGGTAACAAAGGAAAAAAGGTCAAGAACTTCTAATCAGCTGAAGAGATAGAGAGAAGGGGAGACACCATCCCCATCACCGGGGACATTACCTTTCTCACGCATTAGATCTTTGATTGCCTGCCACTTCATATCATAAGGGATATTGCTGATGAACACCCGGTTCCTATGGGCACCCTTCTTATCTCCACCATGTTTGTCTTTGTAGGGATGGTAGCGGTTTCCTCTTCTGCTCCCGGAGGACTTCTCTTTAGCATCATGCTTTTCTTTGGGGGGCTTAGTTTCTTCAGCATCCCTACAAAACGCACAAAGCTGCAAGTCAGAGTACAGCCTATCTCCAAAGCACATTCGGAGATCACACAGTGTAGTCTGTATATCAAAAGACTACTAAAGCATTTGTGAGTTATAGCAAAACGTATCATACAGAATGAATGGTACAGCTCTGTAAATGTTACATTAATGACACCATTTAACGTGAGGAAAAATAGCCAAAAAGGTTATTAGGTGGCATAATAAAACCTAAACACTTTCTATACAGAACTTTGTATGGTTAAGTGCTAGGATACCTTCGGATTTAGGCGTTAAGAGTCCAAATTTTACATAAACTATGCTACTGTTTTACATGGCTTCGTATTTTTCAAATGTTGTAATTTTAACACACTTTATCAAATGATGCTGTAAAATTAGCCACCTGGTGAGGGTCAAAGAAATTCTACGTTAGCTAGTTATGTTAATTCATTAACACTAGTTTACAGTGCAGCATCGCTTATTGTTAGTTTGGTGAAACATGTACAACTCAGTTGAGATTAGCTAACAGGGATGCTAACGCTAGCTGGTAATGCCATGTGAAATCAAGTATAGCCTATTTGGTGTATTCAACTGCTAATTAAAGGGTCATGCTATGTCTAAATTGTTGATTTAACATGAGTTTAAATTTTACAATTGTGTTGGAGTTAGCTAACATACAAACAAACACCACCGGGATTAGCATCCAGTAACGTTAAAGGTTGACCCATTACTCGATGATGAACGTTATGGCAACTGCGCCAATATTGAGACTCCAGTTAGAAATCATTTAACATATTTTTGACGTCTTGTTAGCTACAAACCTAACCTCTATCACACATGTACGTAACGGTTAGTGTTTGACAACAGAGGTAGAGGCTTATTGGCTAACAATAGCTAGCATCACAGGACTCCATTTTAGCTATGCTTGCTAACGGCTGCACAGACGGGACGGACAAAACAATGCATAATCTTTACTCACGTTTTCACGCCATTGGGTGTTTCTTCAGACGTCTCCTCGGTGTCGGACTTGACGGATGCAGTAGATTCCTCTTGCTTTGGCTCCATATCAAGAGTTGCAACATCTGCCATGTTGAGGTTTTGTTGCCTCACACAACGCAAGATGCCCCTGTCGCTACGCAGTTCAAAATGTGCAGTGGAGATTTGTGCCTCCAACGCGAGATTTGGGAGATGTTGCTAGGCAGCCTGTGTGAGGTGAATAGTAGAAAAGGCATTGGAGAATAAGCACAAACAAAATGGGCCTATTTGCAAAGATTGTGCACATGATTGCTCTGAGGTTAGGAGACACTTTCAGGGGTCAGTCAGCAAGTGAATAACAGAGTGAGAAACTTAATAAGTGTGAGCAGAAACTGACACCTTCTAATGGATGCATGTATTTGTGAACAGTACTCAGACCCCAGAAACCCATATAAAGACCTGTGCAACCCACTAAAGCAGTTTTATCTATGCACAAGACAAAGCCTGAACATTTGAAGCAGTCCCTGAATACTCTGCAAATGTTGTTATGCTAATGATACGAGCCAAGCCAATTCATCATTCCTGAAACTATTGATTGATGCACTTTTACTCTACTGGAGGAATAATTTCATTTTCTTTACACAATAGGCTTCAACATTTGTAGAGAAACTGCTCAGAAGTCTGCTCACATTCCACCTCCAAAAAAACCCTTTACTTCACCTCTAGAATCAAACGGGCTGTTTCAAAATTGAGATTTTTTTCCTATATTCAGAGGACCATTTTAAAGGCACTTTTGGGGATACTGTCCCATTTACAACCAATTCACACTACTTGTGCATAGTCCAAATAGTGATTTTATGTGCGTCACAATCTTCTGTACATCTACAGGTGAGCTTTGTCGACACAGATGTATGCTATGTTATGTGAAAGTGTCCGATTCCTATACTGATTATTTTGATTTGCTTAGGTTTCAGCGTACTATAGGCACAAACTCAACAATTGCTGCAACCTCACTCCTGAACATAAATACATTTTCACCTAATTCAGGAACCGATACCACTGCTAAGCCAGGTGCAATGAAGGACAGATTGCAACAACTTTTAAATACAATCGTGGTTCAGGTTGCATTATGTCTAACTTGCATTATGTCTCATGGCTATAGCTAGCTTACTAAAGATCTCAAGCCTCTGATCACATTAAGAGATGCAAACATTTTTGAATAGCTTTATTGGCAACTAAAGACGTATTTCTCTTGTATATTATGATCTGTAAAATCACATTGGCAATATGTCTTTAATAACAACATTGTAGATGATAATATTATTCTAAAAACTCAGCCCCAACCTTTTTAAATGAAAATCTAACTTACAATGGACCATATCAATTTAATTAAGTTGTGCACCCCAGGAGAATTAGTAATTGCTGCAGTCAGGGTAATGGGAAGGCCTAATAAAGTATTTAAAGTTTCACTCCATCGGTCTTTGTACTTTCTTGTACAGATTGTCTGATTCATCAGACAAGGGTATGGTGTAGAGTTCATTAACATGAAAGGGAGAGCAGTTCATAGAATCATCATTTTATAGTTCTCAATATCAGTTTTGCTCCTGACCTGTTGTCTGAGATAAAAGTCTAACAATCTTTATCCTTATGTTCTATGGACACTGGTTAATATTCTAATATGCTTTATGCAACAGGTTTAGATTGTCTCCTCTTCCAAAGGAGTTCAAAGCACATCAGCAAACCTTGACACACAAGTAAAAGCACATTTACTTGTTCTGACAGTTGGCAGATACGATGAAGGCATTGGGTGTCTGTTAATTTTAACATGATTGGACATGAAATCCTGTCTTACAGCAGATTCACTATAATGGATTAATAATAATAAAGACACACAATTCACATTGTCACTGGCGCTGTGACCCAATAGTTTGCCATTTTGACCTTGTCTTTTAAATTGACATGAGGGCAATGACGCAATGTCTAACAGTTTCATTGTCTGTATAGTGGGACATCTCCTCATCTAATTAGCAAGAACTGTCCTTGAAATAAATGTGTAATAAAAATGCGCTTATGAGTCGCTGACTGTGTCGACACACTACCTTTCTTCCCAAATGCAGCCAAGTATTAACAGCACAGCAGGACTAGAAATTGCTACACTGACCCGAGGAAAAAGGACAGTTCAAAAGACACTGCAGAGGCATAAAACTTTGAAGTGAAAGTTAATGTGAGGGAAGTAATTCACCTCCATGTTTAGATCCTCTCTGGGAATTTGTCTGCTGTTTACAACCGAAAAAGAAAAATGGAGCTCTCTTTACCACTTTTAAGCCACAAATTATTCTACATCGCACAGCAGTGATGACCATCTCCCTGATGACATGCCTTATCCTTAGATCCGAGTCACTGCACCACTGTGACAGAAACTACATTGCTGATATGAATTTGCACTGCATAACAACAAAACAGATCGCCAGATGCTTCACTGCTGCATTCGGCTACAGTGGGCAATCAGATGACCTGCTGTTTGTTTTCCTATACAATACTGTTTCTTATTCACTACAGTGCATGTCCAAGGAGCTTGCATTCGTAAGCCTTTAAGCAGAGGGGCTAATTCAATTTCAACAACAGCAAACTGCACCAATTAAAAGCACATCATCAAACCAGACTTGGAGGATAATGCTGTGCTGTACCAAAAATACCTTTGCAGCAGCATTTACTGGCCAGGAGCAGTGAGAGGCAGCATTTCTCCTGCCGGCTAAGCCATGATATTCCTGTCACATTTTGGTGGAGTCATTTTTAGGAAAGCCAAATAAGCCAGGGAGGGGAGAATGAAGAGAGAAGAAAAAGAAGAGGCGGATTGCTTGTTTATGCTGCTGCGTCCGTCCTGGTGTTGCTGAGGGGTGAATGTTGTGAATGACTGAGACAGCAGAGCAGCTGAGTGAGACTAACAAGTGGTTGCCATGCAGCAGGAGCAAGCGTGCGTGCTTCTGGAGGGAGAGATAGAGAAACAGAATGATAATGAGTAGGAGGCAGCAAGTAAGGGAGCATGAGGAGAGGAGCTGTGTCCCTGAGAAGATACACATATCATAGCTTGATCCAGCCTCTCCCTCGCTTCTCTGTCTCTCTCTTTATCTCTCGCTTTTTGTTTAGATGAGAGGTTAGCCTAGCACATCCAGTATGCCAGCAATGGATGGATTAACGGATATGTGTCTGAGGGCTCCGAGAAAAAGGAGTTGTTCGCAAGAAATGGCAGCAACAGGTCTGTAAGGATGGAACGATAATGACGGTGAGATACCTGCTTTTTCTTCCTTCGACATCCCCACTAGAGAATCTGACAATGCAGTCTCTCTCTTTCACCCTACCTCACTCCCTCCCTCTCTCCTCGCTGTCTCTCACGCCGTGCATACTTGCAGTGTCCTGTCTCCCTCTGTCTGTCTTTCCCAATTCTCTCTGTTCATTCCCCCTGTCCCTGTCTGTATGTGTCCTCCCGCTCTCATCTAACACCCCCCGTGCCCCCCCTCACTCGAGCCACCTGCTGCTTGTGTTCATATAAAAGATTCGGGAGGAAAAGAATGATAGAAGCAGACTTGCACTCGTGTGACCACATCAATTTTGTGATTATGTTTGGTCAATCAGCGTCGCTTTCTTGTCTAATGGAATCACACTGTCTGGCAGGCATCTGCTTGCACGCAACAGGTAGAGAGCCCTTTCTTCTAAACCAAACATACATAACATGTAAAGCGTCACATCTTCATGAAATGTGACACTTTCTTTGATACCTTACTGCTTTGCCTATGTTTAACAGCTGGCTATGCACTGCGACACAATTCTAACCCGACTTAAAGGAATGTAGCCATGGCATTGGCTCGTATTCCTGAACCCATTTTCCTGCAGTCTCCCTCACTCCTCTGTTCATGTTTGCCTTTTGTAATTTTCTGCAAAATTCCCAGAGGGGCAGAGTAAGAGAGAGAGAGAGAGAGAGAGAGATCGAAGTCTCTGGACATCTGTTTGATACCACATTCAAAAGAGGCTATTTATAGATACCTGTAACCCTTCCTTATTCCATGGTCAGCTCATTTCACACCATTTAATTGTGGAATTTCTGTATTTTCTCTTTCCCATATCTGCACCCTTGTTTCTCACAGCCTACGCGGTGTATGCATTAAGTGTGAGGATATTTAAATGGGTTGATTAAATGGATCATCTCTGCACAAGAGACACGACAGCACTAATCTGAAGCCATCATGTAATCTCTGTCCAGGTAACATGCAGGCTTCTAAACGCCTGACCCCATCAGAGGAGAGATGAGACACCTAGATGTTGGTTTACCATGTGTAGCGTCCACTACAACCACTCCCTTGCTGCCATGAGCGGAAACGACATGATGGCGCACTCTCTGACTCTGGAGCAGAAGACAGCATTTGCCTTCGTGGGGATGCTACTGGTGTTCCTGGGGCTGCTGATAGTAAGGTGTTTCAGGATCCTGCTGGACCCCTACAGCAGTATGCCTTCTTCCAACTGGGCTGATGGCATTGAGGGGCTGGAGAAAGGGACATTTGAGTACGCCCTTACTTAACACAGGGACACGCATATCCATAGATGTCCTCAAACAGAAATGCCTATAGACACGCATATTATGCATAAACACGGACACGAATACACTTGCACACATGCAAACACACACAAGCCACATCCCTGCACAACCACTGCACCTGATACTGACACACCATTAAGACATGTCTCTGTGACGGACCGAACTAAGAGACTGAAGCTGTGTATGTTGTTCAATGTGTGTGCGCTGTTAGTTCAGAGCCAGTGTAGAGTCTCTCTACTGTATGTGACTACATGTCTGTTGTTGTGTGTGTCTGAGCGAGTGTGCGGCAGATGCTGTGTCATATTCTTTGCCCTTCTGCCAGGGGGTGTGCATTTCAGCTCATCGATTTACACAGAAATGGCTGAAGCTCCCTTTAACCCAAACCTACAAGTTGAATGTCTGTAGATGATAGGAGGTGGTAAGAGGTGGATGCTCGTGGGACAGGGTAGGGAATTAGGATGCAGTGGGATTATTCAGATGTAGTTTGAAGACTCAGGGACAAGAATCCTTATGTGAACTCAGAACTGAAAAACAGAGTGGTTGCGCCTCTGCACAGCAGAGCTGTTCTGCACACGAATGTACATGGTTGGATACAGGGTATTATGTCAAACTAGTGCTTTGTGGACTAATCAAATCCGGTCTGTTGGTGATCCTAAAGGAATGCTGCTGATGCTGCTGCTCTGTGCACAGATTGGTCCCTTCCGTGGCGTCTTGTTTTTTGAAATCATGCAATGAAAGGCAACTGAACAAACTGTGATTTACATTATGGTGTTACTGTTTCTAAATGATGCAAAAACAACTCTCAGAGTTTGTACTGCTGCTGTCTTTGAGTGATGGTATACCGTATGTTGCCACAATTACATGTCTGAGTGAAAGGAAAAACACAACTGTTTACTACTGACAGTATGTCTGCAAAGACATATGATAATGTTGATTTATGGACTGTCAATTGTTCCGTCTGTCAAGCGTTCTGTCTAAAGGTTGGCTGATGCGATCAAGCCAAAGAACTTTTAAGGGAGATGAGGATTCAGCGCTCTCCCTCTCTCAGCGCTGCTAGTTTTCTAATGACAAGGATAAACTCTCACTACCTGTCTGCAGAGGAAAAGGTCACACGGAAAAGAGGGTGGGATGTCTGTCAGCACTGCACGTGAACATCTTTTTCCTCCTATCCTCAGCCATCTTCACCCTTCCTCACCTGCTCTCTTCCTTCCAGACAGAGGAAGACAGGACAGTCCTAAACACAGATTCTCTAATACGGCAGACTGGTCAAAGTCTTGAGTGTTCCTTTGCTAATTTTAACGGTCTACGGTTTCTCCTTAGTGCTGTGAATCTGCCTTACTGTGACCTTCAATGGGTTTATGTGCCTTCATCTAGAAACATTAGAGCACCTGTTTGTGTGTGTGTGTGTGTGTGTGTGTGTGTGTGTGTGCACGTGTGTGTGCATGAGCGTGTGTGTGGCATATCATGATGACAGATAGTGCATCTCCTGACCTGTTGCTTGCTCAGCTGGTGGTAGAGATTTCTCATTGATATAGATTTGATTCGATGATGTGAAATAAATAGAATTTCTTCACTTTAAAATATCATTGGTCAAGTCTTTGCTTTTTGGGTCTCTTATTGCAATCTGTGGAGCATGTCGAGTATAAAGTAATGTTAGTGAGATCACTTTTACAAATTGGCATGATACTTTAGGTGGCAGTCTTAGTTGCAGGACGTAGCAGAGGCTCAAAATTCCTTTTGATGAAAATGTCCTACTTCTAAACTCTGGCAGTAGTTGTCCGACATCGCTGCGGCAACAGACAGAGAGGGAGCGACAAGGTGCATTCAAGCAATACTGGAAGAAAAAGAGGAGATCAAAATATTTAACAATAAAACTGGTAGGAGTAGATTCTCATACAGGAGCTTATGATGTGTGTGTGTGTGTGTGTGTGTGTGTGTGTGTGTGTGTGTGTGTGTGTGTGTGTGTGTGTGTGTGGTCTAGAGAGAGAAAGGGGCTGATGCAGCAGCAGAAAGCGACACACACAGGCATCCACTGACAGTCTTGTGGTGATAAGGCAGGTCTTGATCTGCAGAGCCTACGAGCCTTTCCTCCTGTGGTCAGTTCACACTCAGAGGCCAGGCCACCATGCACAAATCCCTCTACACTAACACATTCGTCAGGAATGCAATCATTATTGCACCATTATCTCTGTCCCCTATGTGACATCCTTATCTGAAATCTATTTTTACTGTGAAAAAACACTGCCCCTTTCCTCTTCAGCCTGCAAGCCCACTAACGAAAAACTAACCCAACTAGTAACAAAGGTTATAAATCTATCAAATTTGAACAAATGTGTCTGCTTTGCATTGTATTTTCATATCTCTGTTTGCAGTCAGGTCGTATGTTGTCTGAAGTATATTTAAAATACCATAAAACACTTTGTCTTTTTTGATTGGAACAAAGGTAGAGACAACTAATCTCATCTTTGCGTATAAAGGGATGAATTATGAGGAAAAGTGTCAAACAGGGCCTACAGTTACAGTTATACGATGCATATTTCCATTCTTCTGCATGCAACAGCAAATAGATATCAGGAATAATCAAAATGATTTGAAATATTCATCGTTTGTTGATTTCCTTCCTTTAGGGACACAGTACACAAGTAATTAGGACACTAATGTAATTACCCTTTGGCTACTGGATTTACAGAAAATAGGACAAATAGTGCTTACAGAAACCGTGTTACATAGTATAGGACCAATGAGTCAGCTAAATAGTGAACCTTACCTTTTGCTGATTATCAATCATCAGTTTTATTGCTATTGGTCTTCGGACCTCTATTGTTCTTGTCCTTGATTTGTTGTGATAAGACCAGGAGCTACAACAGTCTTTCTATTGCCGAAGCTATCCAAACAGCTGTAATATACAATAAATGCCACTTTTTGTACAGTAATTTCCAAAAATAACTTGAGGCAAGGTCAGTGAAGTGGTGAATATTGTTGCCAATGTGTTTTATTTTCTTTTATTAAAAAGGCTCAACTCCATGCTTTAGCCTTTATGTAACTTCATTTTGGATTCACGCTACACAAATACAGTTTATTAGCAGATATAGCTGCTGCTGCAGATATTGGCCAAGGTGACAGGAACGTACTATCCCTCCTCAAATGTGTGCACTGGTTGCCTGGTGTTTTGAAATGAGCTGGAGCCAACTTGAAATCTTATGTCAGAGCCCTCATGTCAAATGAAGGCTGAGCTAAGGCTGTGTTGGAATTTACACTTAACCACACTGAACAGCTCCAGTAGCCTGTGTGGATGAATAGGTCAATGATTACCTACCATGACATATATTAATGTGTTATAACTGTTATTAATGATTATAAAGCTATTATGTTTAATAATCTACATTTAATTGATTCAAAAATGCGCTTTACTATGAACTAATATGCTCTGTTCTTGGTAAAATTGATTTTAACATTCAAATTGAACAAGTCTTAACAAAGTGGGATCCACCTGTATCCAAGCATACAAGAGAATTACATACAGGAGAGTCTTTAAATGTTTTTTAATATTCATGCTTATTGAAATAATTCAATGCAATTTACTTCAGTTAAACCTTATAGGAAAACAAATTTGTATAACGTATTATAAGAGCTGTTTTAAATTCTGGATTTGAACATTTTCAGAAAACCGCTTCTGACAGAGCAGGCCACAGTCCAGCAACTCTGACAAGTAAAGTATCACTTTAGTCTTGAGTCCAGGCTGTGGGACAGTTAGCAGAGCCTCGGGATCTCTATAATATACCTGTAAGTTTTCCTGTATGGGTTAGTTAATTAGTCTTACACTTCTTCTCTTTTTATTTTGGAATCACTTGATTGGGTCTCTGCAGGATTACAGAGCAGCCATTAACCCACTACCCAGAAATCCTTCTTGTTAGATCTCTCTTTTTTAAATCCTAACTTCTCTCATTTGAAACCTAATGAGACCACTTGATATAATTAATTCCATGAACATTTCAGTTTAACATCCATATCTGATATGTTTAATACCTTTCACACAGCACAAAGCATACGTAATAGATCATGTTTAATTGAAGATATTTCTTTTTGTTTCTGACTGACAGATATAATTAGCAGGATGACTGGAGTTTATATAGCTGAGATGAGCGATAGGATTTACCCATGCACCTTTTATTTACTGCAGCCGTTTACGATGTAGTATCAGGAATCCTGTCTGCTGGTAACTGCACTTCTGCACTTAATCACTTTATTTCACACTGCAGTGCTAAATCCTGCAAAGGGATTTTTTTCTGCCTCTTTTGAGCCCTTTGGGCATTAAGCAGAGTGCAGATTCCCTTGTTCTGTGCAAATTGGAGCATATGCACCTGCTGCCACGGACTCGCCATGTATGCTCAACGGTTCTCTGGCGAGCACTGTATTGTCTGAATTTACTCAAGAGGAGCAGACAAAAGTCCAGCAGCCCTGATAATAAAAAAGGAATCACCTTAATCTCAAGTCCAGACTGTGGGAGAGTCAGCAGGGCCTGAGGATCTCTCACTGCACCCTAAGACTGCAGTGTAGCATGAGACAAGACCTTGCTCTATTTTAAACTCAAAATAAACTCTGAGGATTAATATCACCATTACCAGTTAAAATTACCTGTTGCAGTCTGATTAAGACAGAGAAGTGAGACAGAGGCAGAAGGGAAGAGGAGAGTTGTACTGCAGTAGTTATTATATTCCGTGTGGAACATTTTTCTTTCTTCAGCATGACTCAGTCGGTATCATTCTTATAGAAAATCGTAACAACGTTGAACCACTGTGTTCCAAATCTGATAAGCATTGTGAAATTGATTGCTTCCTTTCAATCTGCACATTAAAACACGTGGTGGAGTTTTTTTTTTCTCAGCCTGCAAAACAGCCAAGGTCAGATTTGGAGTCATTAGTCTGCCTTTCACTGTGTGCATAAATCACTGTGGTGTATCAGTAATAAGGAAGTTTACCTGTTAAGAGGTATTTTAAAGGCACTTTAGAAGTCATGAGGCTATAGAGAAGTGCCTCGGGCATGTTCCTGTAATTCATGGTCTCACATTAACTCTCATTTTCCTCATGAATACGGCCATTTCTTCTGCGCTAGCCAACCCAACAACTTTCCCTCTTAACACTTTGAAATAACATGTATTTAATCAATTATATAACTCTTATGGGCCCAATATCTTCGCCACTATAAGACTGATTTCCCTCTCATTATCACATTAGTTCTATTGGTTATGTTCTATTGCTTATATATCTGTTAGAAAAGTGATATTTTTCTATCATCCCATATTAGCTTTATCTTTTTCTGCCACAGTCATACACATCATAGGGTCTGTAACCTTGAAACTTTTCCTGCTTAGTTAAATGAGTTTTCTTCTAGTGGGAACTTCCATGTGGATGTTTCCCGATGATTCATCCAAAGGGCCCACAGGTCTGAGGAAATACTATCCATAGCCCCATAAACTGCAGCCACAGAACAACATGTGCTGTTGCCCTGCACTTCAGACAATAATATTAGTAATCAATTCTCCAGAACTCAGGCAATGAGCGCCTTTATCTTTCGTCTGGCGTTTATGACTTGGTTAATCGTTAAGCAATGCCTTTGTGTCCCCTAGGATGGAGCAAGGACATATCTGACACCCCTCGTTCGGTTTTCTGAGGGTTGATCCAAAGAGTTAGCCAATAGCTGGCAGCCAGTGTATGACCCTGGGATGCAGGGTATAAAGGTAGGTCATCTGACACAAACCAAGCTTACGCATAAAAAGCTCAGAGCAGCAGAAGATATCGCTATAAATATAATCCTAGCCTAGTCTATACATCAATAAACAAGGATAACCACGCCAGTTGATGCAGTGCTCTGCTCTTTTAAAACACTGTTGGATGACTTAATTTTTAAGACCTACACTGCTGTTTTATCCTTGACTGTTTAAGTCTGAGAATCTCCTTCAGCATTCCTGATGGAGAGGTTCAAGTCTAACGGAGGGGAGCATGTTAACCCTGCTTACGATTCCACTCTGGATGAACCTCCTGTCTACGAGGAGACCAACTTGTCTAACGGGGAACACCGGTTGGTCCGGCCCTCGGTGGTCAGTGCCTTTGGTCATGACACTCTGGACCGGGTGCCCAACATTGACTTCTATCGCAATGAAGGCAGTGTGAGTGGTCACCGGGCTGTGCGACCATCCCTGCAGGAGCTCCACAATGTGTTTCAGAAGGTGAGTGCATGTATGTGTGTGAGTGGAGCTGGTAGAGCTGAATGATACGGATCCTCTACACTTATGTTCTCCTCTTGTTTTTCTGTTTTCCCGGTAATATATGGTCTGCACAACTTTTCCTCTTCTGTTATGCATGTTTGTCCTTCATCCCACCTTCTGCAGAAAGTAGCTTATACCTGTTTTTCTCCCTGAGTCCCAAATTCAAGTCACTGACGCTGTAGCTGCAGTCTTTGTTCTGCTCCTGGGCAACACAGTCCATTCACTCACAGGTTAAGGACTCAAAGCAGAGTGAAATGAGATATTTTACAGTTGTTTAATCATTCAGACATCATCACTTTCAGTGTCCACTTTCAGTCATTACATGTTAGCCTAAAGACTTGGTAAACTAAAAAGGACACCCAAAGTTATTTCTGGAACATAACAGAAAATAACACACTTGACACGCTTAAGAGTTTTTAGTGCTTTGTATTAGACCATTATACTGCCTTGTGTTGCAAAAGAGATGGGGTCATAAGTCATTTGGGTTTTATAGGTTGAACTACATTAGCATTTCTGAACGATATATAGTGTGAATGTGTACTGACATCTATCACCTAATCATGGGCATCTTGACAGAAAGAGCTTAAAATGTTTCACCAGGAACCAGTGATTCATGTAAGCTGACTCATAGTTTGAGTCTATGGTACATTTAATGTAGAAATATTTGGCTATCTAAGCTTTGAATTAAAGAATGACCCCAACACAAAGATACATGTTTCAAGTAGTCTAAGATTTGAATGACTCAATAGGAGATTTGCCGTTATCACAAACAAAATGTCTTTCTTTCAGTAGATGGAAATTAAATGCATCTGAGAGGTCTCGCTAAATCAGATGTCAGGGCAGGAGAGTCATTTAACAGTCACTATTCATCTTCATAGAAAGAAAAAATGAGGTTTGTCTCATACTCTGCAGTTTAGAGGGACAGACACACAGCAGCGTAATGTCTCTGCAAACGCTTTATCAATCTTCATCCAAATCAAACCACCATGGTTTCCTCTCCTTCTCTAAGTTCTCTCCTGTGTATTACAGAGAAGGCAGGAGAAAGCCAAACACACCTCGCTACATGAAAAGACAGTTTGTATTTCCTCATGAGAGGACAGACAAACACTTTGCGCCAGAGGCCACAACTTCTAAATAATGACACTCTTTTTCTTACAATTGAAAAATGTATATTAACACCAAAAATGCTAAAAGCACAATCATCATTAATTTACCCCAGTTATGTGCATTAAGACAAATTTACATGTTTCTTTTCCCTTATATTTGCCTCTACATTTTCCCGACAGAATGGAGCGATCTCTGTCCCAGACACCGTGGAGGGCGATGGCGAGGGGAGTGACGGGACCCCCTCTGATGATCTGGAGTCTGCTGTTCCCATCGACACCGACAAAGGAGCAGTAAAGTTTGGCTGGATAAGGGGCGTCCTGGTGAGTTATGTTGGGTCATGACGGGTTCCCTCTGCTTTATAGAAGCAGGTTCGCGCTACATAACTGTGACCTGGCAAGAGGAGGCTCCGTGTGTGTGTGCGTGTGTGTGTGTGTGTGTGTGTGATGACGTTATTTAGTGCTGTTTAGTACTTTTTTTTAAAAAGTTAATTGAGTTACAGATGTTTCGGTTTGTCCTAGAAATGGAAACTGTGGCTATACCATCTGCATGTTCATGTATGCATCTCGTTAACACTTCCGTGTTTCTGTCCCTCACTTGACATAATAATAAATCCTGGGCCACACTGAAGACTTTGAACTTAAATTGTTCTTCTCTTCCACAGGTGAGATGCATGCTGAACATCTGGGGTGTCATGTTGTTCATCCGTCTGTCCTGGATTTTTGGCCAGGCAGGCTGGGGTGAGTGAGACAAGGATACATGTTGGTCAGATGAGACACAGTGGGATACAGAGTCCCTATAAACACATGTTTTGTGCATGTTACATCTTTCTGTTCATTTTGTAATTGCTATTTTCAACCTATGGCTACCTTCTTCTATTTATTTACATGTGCTCCAGCTTTGGGTGGAGGTTTTCCTTGACTTGACTTGATTGAGACAACCTGTTAGTCCATCCCCTATCCATCAGTGAATCCAAAGATGAGTCCCCCAGTTGGACCAGGATTCTTTTCATCTTGATAATGTTGTCTGGAGTAACAGCAGACAGTTCCTACATATCCGTGTTACCAGTAATTCCAGGAAGTAGAGACAATTAAAGGATTTCTCTCCCCTCATTAGCAGGGAGTGATTGAATTGGGGCAGATTCAACTGAAGTAGTCATTCTGAGGTCCCATAATGATCTAAACTTGCTGAAGGTCTATTCTGAGAGCCAAAACTCTAAGAGCAGTGTGTGTGTGTGTGTGTGTGTGTGTGCGC
>LKNJ01000612.1:0-110166 GCA_002120245.1 Maccullochella peelii | reverse complement strand
GCGTGTGCGTGTGCGTGTGTATGTGAGAGGCAGAGAGAACGGGGAAATTGTGTGAATGGCTTCATGATTGTGTTCATTGCTTAAGAACCTATCGATCGGCAGCAGCTTTTGTTCAGGCGGCGTAACTAAATGGTTTTGAGAAGCAGAAAAAGCTGCAGGCAGTAGGCAGAGCAGGTACAGCAGACGGCTGTAACTTGCAGCCTGCAGGCTCCTCTCTCTGGGACTTTGACTCTCTCTGTGTTTAAAGGTGACTGTGGGGAGGAGGGTTTCATTTCACAATCAGAATGTTTTATGACTGGCCACTTAAAAAATATAATGCCTGAGTAAGTTGTAGTTGAAAAACAATTATTTTAAACTGTTATATGTGTGCATTGCAGGTCTGGGAATTGTGATTGTTGCTCTCAGCTGTGTGGTCACCACCATCACTGGCCTTTCCATGTCTGCCATTTGTACTAACGGTGTGGTCAGAGGAGGTAAGACAAGACATTTCCTAAACAGAATGCAGGCATTTCACTCATACAACAGAGCCACTGCAGCTGGCACCAGCAGTTTAAACGTTATTTGTGAATGTATATAGCCGGAGATAACACACACTCATCCTGACATAAAATCTTTTACTGAGAGAATGGAATGACCAGGAGGACAGTGTGTGCAGATAAAGCCGCACGACTAAAAACTGCACCTGAATGTCACCTCTTTTCGACGTCTTTTCTCTGTTTTACAGCCTACTTAACTTGTCCTGACATTAAATCAATGAATGAGTGATGTGGCGATTAATCATCTACTGTATGTTTGTGTGTGCTTCGTTTTGTCATTTTCAGGGGGAGCCTACTACTTGATATCTCGCAGTTTGGGACCAGAGTTTGGCGGGTCAATTGGCCTAATTTTCGCCTTTGCCAATGCAGTGGCTGTAGCCATGTATGTGGTGGGATTTGCTGAGACCGTGGTCGACTTGCTGAAGGTGCGTGATGTTAGAATAATCAGGTGACTGTAGAAGGAATTGTGGAAAATGTGCACACAAAATCATTCCAAGATATTTGACTATACACTTATCAGTGCCTCTTGTGTCCCTTCTGTCGCGCTCAGGACAACGATGTCCTCATGGTGGATGAAATAAATGACATCCGAATCGTTGGATGTATCACAGTGGTGTTGCTGTTGGCCTTATCAGTTGCTGGAATGGAATGGGAGGCCAAGGTGAGAGATGAACATTGTGCTGGTTGTTCGCAAATCTCTGGACTTGATGTGGAAAATCAATGTTGTTGTTAATCGGTTTAATTCTATCGTCCCCATAGGCACAGATTTTTCTACTTGTCATCTTGCTGGTGGCTATAGTGAATGTATTTGTAGGAACAGTTATTCCTACAACCACTGATAAGAATTCCAAAGGCATCTTCAATTATAACTGTAAGACACCCTCTCCAAACCAATGCACATCTTCATTACAAAAAACTATAATTTAACTCAAAAATGTGAAGATTGACCTCATTCACAAAGCGCTGTTCACCTAACTTTCTTTCTCCCTCTCCATTTCTCTTCCCTCTCTCACTCTCTTTTTCACAGCGAAAGTCTTCTTAGAGAACTTTGGTCCGGAATTTCGAGAGGGCGAGACATTTTTTTCAGTGTTTGCCATCTTTTTCCCTGCTGCAACCGGGATCCTGGCTGGAGCCAACATCTCTGGCGACTTGCGGGTAACGTTTTCATACAGAGGTCATCAGCGTAAGAGCCATGCATAGGAATCATTAGCTGCTATGGTACATAGGCTTCTAAATGAAAAGCTGGATATTTTTGAATGTAGCTACATTAACAACTACAGAAACAGTTTTCTTCGTAGTTACTGTTATGCCATGCCAACACAGACACACATGTTTTACAGGATCCCCAGGGAGCCATACCTAAAGGCACCTTGCTGGCCATCTTGATAACTGGTGTCACCTACCTGGCTGTGGCCCTCGTTGTCTGTAAGTACAGTAATCCATGAAATGCAACTCCAATGAGAAACTTTACCAATTTTACATTTGTGTTATTCATATAAAAACATTACATTACTAGAGAGTTACCTGGTGTCCCTTTCGCAGATACAGTTATATTTAGACATTTACACTAATACAGTAGACTGTTCATCCCAAGGGATACTTTTTCTCAGCTAGCATTTGTCTTGATAACACACACGTTGGAATATTTAGTATTTCAGTGAGGCTGGTTGTTAGATTTATATTCCTAGCAATGCATCTGTTCTTCTCTCTCTAACTGATCAGCTGCCACTGTTGTCCGTGATGCCACAGGAAACATAACTGACCTCATTACTGCTGGAGTGCCATGTACTGGTTCAGCAGTAGCTGCTTGTGAACTCGGCTATAATTTCTCTTCCTGCGCAGTAGAAAAATGCAAGTTTGGCTTGATTAACAACAATCAGGTACGCAGCCTTTTAAACTCTAATCCGCACAGAAGAAGAGCTCTTTTTTTCATCTCTAATGCTCTCATCTCACCTCTGGTTCAGGTGATGACCATGGTGTCTGGATTTGGTCCCCTCATCATTGCTGGAACGTTCTCAGCCACCCTTTCATCAGCCCTGGCTTCCCTCGTCAGCGCTCCCAAAGTCTTCCAGGTCAGTAACTCACTACATTTTTCCAGGATCTCTCTACTGAGATACAACTAGATTATTGCTCTTGACTTCTGTAAACAAAAAAACATTTCTAACTTAAGCTCTGTCTCTCCTCAGGCACTGTGTAAAGACAACATCTACAAGATCCTGCACTTCTTTGCCAAGGGACATGGCAAGAACAATGAGCCAATCCGTGGCTATGTCCTCACATTCATTATTTCTGTGGCCTTCATTCTCATTGGTCAGTTCAATTGTCTATCATGGCCGGGCCATAACATCTTCACAACAACTAAAATCTTATTCTTTATCTTAAAATGTATGTTAGGCTTCAAATGAACAAAATGCTAATGGGATCTTTGCTGTTGTCCAGTTAGTACAAAATTACTTCAACTTTTATGCATTGAATCTAAGCTGAAATCCTTTTTTTTTTTTTTTTTTTGGTCTCCGTAGGTAATCTCAACACCATTGCTCCTATCATCTCAAACTTCTTTCTGGCATCTTATGCTCTCATCAATTTCTCCTGCTTCCATGCATCGTACGCCAAGTCTCCAGGTGGGTCTCTACAGACAAAGTAGCTTATAAATGAAAAATCCTGCCAGTAGGCTTTTCAGGAATTATGTATAAGTGACTGTGAATACATTAAAACAAGGCACTATCACAAAAAGCACCTGATTTAAGACATTTCCTAGCACAAACTGAGTGGCATTAGATAATTAGATTTTGATTTGTTTTAAATTCAAAGTAAGTCTAATGGATTTTCTTTTCTGTGCAGTGTGTTTCCAGTCTGCAGTTACTAAATGTGGTCTTCCTTCTGTCTTTTCCCAGGTTGGAGACCGGCATACAAATACTATAACATGTGGCTATCCCTGTTGGGCGCAGTCCTCTGCTGTGTTGTCATGTTTGTCATCAACTGGTGGGCTGCTCTACTCACATACGGCATTGAAATCCTCCTCTACGTTTATGTCACAGTCAAGAAGCCAGGTGAGCTGTGTGCACATGTTTGCATATTTGGGAGTACATTCACGATGCCTGCGTGAACTGACCTGTCAGAACTCTCATTTTCGCTCCAGATGTGAACTGGGGCTCGTCCACGCAGGCGGTGACATTTGTGAGTGCAGTCAGCAACGCTCTGTCTCTGTCCGGTGTAGATGATCATGTCAAGAACTTCAGGTAAAAGTCTGCATTGCATCAATTCGGGTGCAAACATATATTTCAAAACAATACAATGCAACTTGTACTAAATTGTCCTTAACAGTATGACATATAAAAACCTGACACATTAAAATCAGAGGACATTTGCAGAGTGACATTGTAACACATTCTTGTTTCTTTCTCAGGCCTCAGATCTTAGTGCTGACAGGTTCAGCACGGACTAGACCAGCTCTCCTAGACCTGGCTCACTCCTTCTCTAAGAACTATGGACTCTGTCTCACCTGTGAAGTATTTGTGGTACGGTTATATTCTAATGTCATAATTTGCAAATGCAAAACAATGGATACTACCAAGGCAGCACATATCATCTTTCCCAAATCTAGATTTAAATATACGTAAAGCTTCTATTCAAATCAAGATTTACACATCAAGCGAATTCAAATTTTGCAGAGTTCAGACTTCACATGCAGTGGATATTCAAGCGAATATCAAGCAGGGATGAGGGAAATGCCAACTGTCTGGATACCCGAGACTAAAGTTTAGGTTCAGTTGTGTCCTCTGAATATGTAAAAGGTGTCTGTGGCATCTCTTTCTTTCTCAAACACACTCACACAAACCCTTACACTCACATGCATATGGGTATGTTGTGATCTCTTCAGGGCTCGAGGTCAGAGGCCCTTGAAGAGATGAACGCCAACATGGAGAAGAACCAGCTGTGGCTCAGGAAGACCAAACGCAAGGCATTTTACACTGCTGTGGCCTGTGAGGACATCAGGGAAGGGACTGAGGGCCTGCTGCAGGTCAGTGTGGTCATGATTTACAAAACATTTCCTCACCTGAAAAGAAAAAAATAACACACCAGCTAACCCAGAAAAATCCATTCGATTAATGTGTAACCTGCGAGTTTTGATCAGAGGGAGACGGCAGATTTAAACATTGTCCCATTTCCTTCTTCACGACACAAAGTATCTATTGCTGTGTTATGACTCTGGTCTGGACATGTCTTATGGATCTGGCCAGGACATTAGTGCAGGAGGTAGAAGAGGAGAGAGTTAATGAGGAGCAGGAAAACAGTCTTATGGCTCTGGCTATCGCACTTTCGAGATAAGGCCGCCTTGGTTCATTGTCAGAATTGCTTACATAAAACAGCACGGCAGATTAGAAGCTATAATTGATTAACACTGCATTGGATTTCCTGCAGACAAAGTGAGATCTGCTGAGTGATCTGGTCATAATTTCTGGCAGTAAAACGGCTTCACAGCCTTCTTGTATAGGACATTTTGAAACTTATTTTTCTTTTCACCAGTTAATGAAGACCGCAGGTTTTACAACTGCAGGGTAACACTGTGCCTGTGTTGCTTCAGTGAACTGATTTGCTATGAGTGTGGTGCTTTTCCTTACAGGCCTCTGGTCTCGGCCGTATGAAGCCTAACACATTAATGATAGGCTTCAAGGGAAACTGGAGGACTACGGGCCCACAGGCAGTGCAGAGTTATGTTGGAATACTGCAGTAAGTCACAATAACGTACCCAATAATTAAACATAGATAGGAGATCTTTGTGTTGAACTGGTGTCCTTATTCTCTTTTCCTTTCTGACAGTGATGCGTTTGACTTTGAGTACGGCACAGTCATGCTGAGGATTAACCAGGGACTTGATGTGTCGCACATTGTCGAGGCAGAAGGTCAGTATGAAAACTTCTTTAGGCTATGTGCATTAATCTACAGCAACACCTGCATCAGTATGACAGCAATTATGTGTTTATAGTACTTTTCAAGCAAGCTGCACAAAGGTAGGTTAGTTGGTGGAAGAAACACAATGAACAGGAAACAACTGGCCCCTAAAACAGCAGCATGAAATAAATAAAGCAGCAAACATTGATACAACATAGCCGAATATATAGATATTAGAAGGATGTATACTTGTAATAAAAGGATAAAACATGCATATAAGAGAGAGATTAGCAAAAAAGGCCACACTCACAATGAAAGAAAAAAAGGACCAAGAAATGCCAAATGTGATTTAAGATACTAAGATACAGAGTAGTAGTTGACCTGAACTAACTTTAAATCAATTTTGACTGCTTTAAACTACCAAAAAGACAGCAAAAGTAATTGTCAAACACTATAATGCTGCTATAGTGTCTGAACTTTTATTCTCACAATTCAACAACCCACAGTAACTGACTACGATAAAATAACATTGATAAGCTAGGGCACTTTGCTCTGTTGATTACAAAGTACTTATAAAGATCAGATAGTTAAGAGATAAGATGCTATACAGAGAATCGTGACAATGATTACATATTTATTATAAAACGTAAATCTGATTCTTTCTTTCAGAGGAGACACTAAAGGCAGCCAGGGAGCAACAGGCACTGGACAATGAGATGATGCCAAACGGAGGGAAAGCAAAAGGACTGTTCAGGAAGTCCAGGAATTCCTCTCAGCAAGTGCTCACGACCAGAGGTATCTCTCTAGAGGTTATTTCTTTGTGTTAAAGTCTTACCTGACATTTCAGAAAGGTTTCAATCTAAGCTACTTAAAGCAAAGGTTGCATCAAAAGACGAGTATGATCTTTAAATATGCGGGAAAAGGAGATATCTATCTCACTCTCGCTCACACACACTCGTATTTCCACTGCAATAACATACATTTAACAAATGAAACCAATGACACACATCTTTTTTGGAAACTTCTCCACACTCCCATTGAGATATAATTGAATCAAGCGCTCCCACTAAAGATGTCTTTGAGGGTGTAATCCAATAATACGGTCCCTTTCATTCCAGTTTGGAGAGCATCTCTTAAGAGCAGCCCTTTAACCCAGACAGCAGAGGGTGCTTGCAGCCTCTAGCTCGATCTGTCTCTGTCTCAACATCACACACACACACAGACGCACACACACACTGAGCTGCGTCTTGGCAAGACTGCGATGGTCGTTAGTATGCAATCTGGATCCCACTCATTGGAACATTAAACCTGAGAGATGGCTGCTCCTCCTGATGTACAGTCAGCTCTTAATGTTGATTTGAGCCAGTTTTCCCATCCAACTTAACTCTCCACGCTCAGTCAATGAATTACATTCCCTCCTACTGTTCCTCTCCCTCATCCACTTCTCATTTCTCGCATCTTTCTCTCTCTTTCAGTGTCAGTCTGTGGCCCTCCGCCCCCGCAGGTTGCCAAGATGAATGAGAGGCTGTTGGAGGCCAGTGCTCAATTCAAGAAGAAACAGCCTAAAGGCACCATCGATGTGTGGTGGCTGTTTGACGATGGAGGTAGGTGTTGGTTCCCCTTGACAGCCTTCTCTTATGTACCTCGCCTATAGATTATAACAGATACGTGCACAGAGACACATCACATTCACCTTGATACTACTGCAGACAGCCTGCATATCGGAGAAATCTAAATAAATAAAACCTGAACAATAAATTAAAACCAAAAAAAGGGGGGAAAAAAAGATAAATTATAAACTAGAAGTCATCATTCTTATGAATTATTGTTTGACAATAATGTGTTTTAAAATATTATTCTGACTTTTGAAATCAAGTCTCTTGATTTGTTACACTATTATACTAATAGTATAATAGCAGAAATGCCAGATCTGGATCACGACCAAAATCTAATCAATTGTGTCCTGGCCCAAGCTCGATCTGTCCACCAAATTCATGGCTGTGCTTTAATTAAGATTTTGAGATCTCCTGGTGACAGACAGATAGACTGACCGGTGCAAAAACATAACTACCTTGACAAATGTGAAATGCAAAGATACATACAGTATGTTGTATAATAAAACCGACTGGATTCATTGTTTTTACATAAAAAAATGCATTTCCCCTCTCTCAGGTCTTACCCTGCTGCTCCCCTACATCCTCACTACCAGAAAGAAGTGGAAAGACAGTAAATTAAGGATCTTCATCGCGGGGCAGCCTGGACGCAGTGAGCTGGATAAACAGGAGTGAGTAAAAAAGCAAAAAGAAAATTGATGTTTCCACATCAATTATAGCTTAATGGGTGGAAGTTATCTTAGGCAAATTAATTATAAAAAATCCAGATATGAAAATTCATGAGCCAACAACATCACTTACAGGACATGTTATTATTTAGCATTAACTGTAAATAATTACCAACATTTACATGAAAGTGAATCAGTGTGTGATAATCTGTCTTGCAGGATGACGTCTCTGTTGCAGAAATTCAGAATTAACTGCACTGACATCAATGTCATTGATGACATCCATGTCCAACCCCGCTCTGACAGGTCATTGTATTTTTTTTTCAGTTATAATAGTGACAGCAGACCAGATGGTGCAACAGTAATAGTAAAATGTAATCACCTCATAGTGTCTGCATATTATATAATCATGTTTTTATCTGCTTTCCTCCAGCTTGAAGAAGTTAGAGGACATGATTGAGCCTTTCCGTCTGCGTGAGGAGTCTAAAGACAGTGCTCAGGCTGAATCCATGCGGAGAGAGCAACCCTGGAAAATCACTGACAAAGAGCTGAGCACCTTTGAGGAGAAGGTAAAAGTTAAGACCTTATATACAGCATAGCATAGATATAATTATGTATTAGTTTGGTCTGCAGGTGGTGCGTAAAACAGCAAAATTAGGTTAATATTCGTCATCAAAAAATAACTGCTGCCCTTTCGCAGACCAACCTCCAGGTGCGACTGAATGAAGTGCTTCAGGAAAACTCCAAATCAGCCAATCTCATCATTGTGTAAGTATAAACACCTGCTGCCTGAATAACGTTGAACTGTCAAGCTTAACCCAGTGTGGGAAGGAGCAGTGTCTAACATACTCTCTGTACCCTTACCCTCCCGCAGGAGCATGCCCATTGCTCGTAAGGAATCTGTCTCTGACTTCCTCTACATGGCTTGGCTGGACATTCTGACAAAGGACCTTCCACCCACCCTGCTCATTAGAGGCAACCACAAGAGTGTGCTTACTTTCTACTCCTGAGCACCTTGCAGGCTATACAGGTAGCAATAAAGGAAATAAATGGTAGTACCATAATGATGGACCATGTTCATAAAGCGTACCAAAACCTTGGATAATGTTATTTAGTCCTCTGGACCAACACCACAATGTAACAGGAGCATTTTCAGTTATGTCCTGATAAGGGCATTCATACTCCAAGTGCTATGACAAGAAAATATAATACCTAAAAAAAAAAAACCTTAGAAGTGGTCAGTTGGTATATTTCATGAATGTATAATAAAAACTGGCAAACAACTTGTGCTGTGTGAAGTTGCAGCCAGCTTGCCAACTGCTGCGCTGCACTCATAGTTCTCTATGAATTATTATTTTTTATTTAATCTTTATTTAATCAGACAGTCTCATTGAGATTAAGATCTCTTTTCCAAGAGAGACCCGAGAACAAGAAACATTCACAAAAACACAATCAGCAAACAGAATCATCACCGAATGCTGTCAGTGAGAAACAACACTAGTCTCAATAAAGAAAAATACATTTCTGACATTGAATTTGTAAATATCAGACAGTCTGAATGTGAATTTAGGAGCAAAGTTTAAGTTCAACAGTGGACAAGAATGGAATCCTGCAAATCCTGCAATATTATTATGCACAGAAATAAAACAAAAGCTCGTAATTTGCGGTTAGAACAAAGTCAAATCACATGTCTCCTAACTTGGTCAGTTCAGTCCAATGAACAAAGACAGAGACACAGGCAGAAATACAAGGCTGCTTTGTTACACTGAGTGACTGCGTTGCCTGCTGCTGTGATTGTAAAGTAAATGTATATAGTAGATGTCTGAATTCACTAGTGCATATTTTTTGAGCAAAAAACCCTTTCATGAATGATTAACAGCAGCCGTTCTTTTAAACTGTGGTAGTAATGGTTTGATTCTTTTTTAAACATTCTGTAAAATACACTGCTATTATAAAGCTGTTTACCTGTTCCACATATATATATATACTGTTTAAATGTTACTATCACAGTACACTTTTTGTTTAAGGAAAATTGAGTGAAATAAGAGATTGTAAAGCCAATTCTTCTGTATATTTTAGCCTATTTTCTTTGTCTTCCTATTTAAATATATAATTGTGATTACCTGAAATAAAGAACGAATACAATGTTTAGCTGTTCTTATTCTTGTCTCATCTAATCACCATTTATTAGGTGATTAGATGAGATAACATCAGATATTGTTTGTCCAGAGAAAGTGTCAGTGGAAGGGGAACCTGCTTGTGTTTGTTGAGGTACACAAGCTGAGGTGTTTTTTTAAGTACCTGCACATTACATGAGTATTTGAATTTTGTGACACTATACTTTGAATCAAATATTTTTCTAGTTATATTATGGTTGTTGTTACAACTTAGAATACTTCATGATTTCCATCTGTTTTAAATGAACATGGTCTGGGGAAGTCTGGTATTGTCAAATAGGGTCATTTGGACACTTCATCGAATCAAATAGATATTTATTTAATGCAAAAGGATTTATGAAAGGTCTTTAGAGTTATAGGTCACATATGCACATCTTGAATGTGAGCACTGAATGTGAATCCTAGTCAACATCCTGAATGGCAATGCTGATTTATTCCCAATGGGGGGCAGCAATGGACTTGAACTCAAGGGATGAACAGTTTGAGGAGAAAGTCATTAAAAATTAGTTTTCTGCACATTCGAATGGATTGTGCCAACCATTGGTTTATATTATGATTAGATTACATAATTACATAATGAGCAATGCAAATTGTTTTTGAGTGACTTTTGGTTATTGATTCTGTTCTACCATCAGATAATAGTAATAATAATAAAGTACTTCACATCTAATTTATGAGGAAATAATACAAGTATGATCTCAGCCAAAAGGTACTTTTAAGAGGTTTTAATCTAGACCAACACACATTCTGTATGCCCTGTGAAAGTAACCATTATACTGCCACACTGCTGTACACACAGTACCTGCACTATGTATGCTTTCACATACCCATACATATTTATACCACTGTCTATATGTATGATCTATAGCGTATTCATATTTATATTACCGTGTATACTGTATGTATCTGATCTATAGTGTATACAGTCTATTCATATCACACCTCCAGCTGTTTATTCTGTATGTAATGCCTCACTATTGCCATTACTTGTACAATACCTTCACACTGTATATGTCTTAGCGTATTCATATCTACCCCTTAGTGTTTATTCTGTTTATTACCTCCATACACATGTACATTACTCTGCACTTTACTGCTTTTTGCACTTCCGATAGACGCTAAACAGAATGTCGTTGTCTCAGTACATGTCTACTCTGCAATGACAATACAGTTGAATCTCAGGCCCTGCCAAGTACAATGGCTTACAAGTCAATATGGCGTAGAATGGATACATTGATATGCTTTCTATCTATATTTCTATCCAAATAAATGTTCTTGTTTAACATTGGAGTCAGCCATAGTCTGCAGAAGAGTGAGGAGGAGCTCCATGACGTATAGGTGGAAGCGCAGTGCTGCTGAATGCGATCAGCTGGGAGGACGGTGGCGCTAACTTAGCTGTTAGCTTGCGGACGATGTCACACAATGTGACGCGAATGTTTCTAAGGCTGAGGGATATTCAGCCACAATGCTCTTCGATTGCTGATGCTGCTTTGCGTTTATTAGGAAGGGAATTTCATATTCAGACGGACACTCAAAACAAAGGCAAGCAAGAAATTAGCGTTACCATTAGCAACATGTCAAGTGCTTATTGACATTATCTTTGCTAACTTGCCTAGCATTTTGTAACAGACCGCTTTGGTATTGTCATGTTGCATTATAACTTGTTCGTCGTGTTCTGAACGTGTAAACAAAACCAACACTACGTCTGCTATATTCTGGTGCAATTCGTAAGTAAAGTGAGGCTTAATATTCTCCAAGTATTGTCTTTGCTTTTATAATATATTTTGTATATCGGGGGTTGTTTATACCAGTAACTCTCGCGAGAATGTGTTTTCATGGAGCAACGTGGTGACGAAATGGTTGCCATAGTTACAGAGGATACTTAGTTTTTTCCGATTTATTTATTTAAATAGTTTCCTCCCAACTAATTTAATGACAGTTATGTAGCAGTTTATATAAGCTATTGGAGTTATGTCCACTACGTTTTACAGTATATGATAAAGTATCTGTTTAAAGTTACGTGGTTTTGAGGAGGGGCTAATTTGGCGCAACTTCCAGCGCGGGAAATTCGATTCAAATAGTAGGACCGCCAAGAAACTGGAGTAGAAGCTTCTGGGGTTTTAAGCGGGCAGTAGTCGGTTGTAGTTCTGTCTCCTGCTTAGTAAATAGGTTGGTTTTAGTCCGTTTAAATTATTCAGTGTACTATCGGTTTTTAACTGTGAAAACTTTGCCAACATGCCCGTTCTAGAAGTTACAGATGCTTCTGCAATTTCTCCATCAAAGAGAGCAAGGAGAGAAACAAAGCCTGCAGAGGAAAGACCTGTCCTCAGATTTGCCAAACTTTCTGAACATGCCACGAAACCTACCAGAGGCTCAGCTAAAGCAGCGGGATATGATCTCTACAGGTTGGTTATAATGTTCCTTTAAATTAAAATTCACTCATGACTTAATGTGAGCAGTTTACATACGTTTTTAATACTGTGACCACATACTCTTTTAACAGAAGATGTAACGACTCGATACAAGTCGTAAAATCCAATTCTACATTTCACTTAAAATCTTTATGAACATTTAACATGAGTTTGTGTTCCTTAAGGGGCTAAACGTTGCCCTTAATGAAAACGTGTGTATATGAAGCTAGTGCCATATAAATCAGCTAACCTTAATTTTCTGAATTTAAACAGTGCATATGATTACTCCATTGGTCCTATGGATAAGGCTATTGTGAAGACGGACATCCAGATAGCAGTTCCACATGGCTGCTATGGGAGAGTGGGTGAGTGTTTGATATGCTGATGCAACCCTGGCATTACAACTTTTTCCTCCTGTGTCTACAGACTGTTTACATTTTGCTCAGTGCATGTGAATTCAAGTTAGCATTTTCTGTTGCTGGATTATGTTACACTAGTTGCAGAACAACAGACCTTAACTGTCTCTTAACATTTTTTTGCTTCTCAAGCACCGAGATCTGGACTGGCAGCAAAAAACTTCATTGATGTTGGTGGTGAGTCTTTACCTACTTGAACTACTTCACTTATTTATGATGAGAATCCATGTGAGCAGGTAATGTTTTAACCCGTCATGTCAGCCATTTTAATTTCTCTAACGTCTCTGTATGTTCTCCTCAGCTGGAGTTGTAGATGAAGACTATAGAGGAAATGTGGGAGTCGTGCTCTTCAACTTCAGCAAGGACACATTTGAAGGTGATTTGTGGCATCAATGAAAAATAAATAAATATATATATATATATATATATATATAAAATTTTTATCAAAGGTACCAGCAATACTTGACCCATAGATTTTATTAGGGTGAGGCATTAATATAGAGCCATAATGTTCACGCTTCTTTTTGAGCTTTTCTGGAGGAGCATGTTGACTGAAAGTGAACTGAAAAGTGTCTCTCTCTCTCCCTAGTTTAGTCATTCACTTTACCAACTGTGAGAGAGTGTCATTCACAGTAAGCATAACATGTTGAGTTTAAATCTGCCCCATGTCACTGTGGGTTATCAGATTCAGCTGTTTGCTGGCAAATATCACTAAAGTCAAGATATGTACCTATAGCACAAACAATTACATCCTTGCATCTGATAAAACTACAAACTGCCTACTGTGTAAATTATTTTCTCCATTTAGAACACAACGGGCTAAAAGTAATCTGAAAATAAAACTTTTGAATGTTTTCTTACCTCCAAATTAATGAGTAATATATTTTTGCTATCCACATTTGTTTAGAGCTTACTGCATCCTATACATATGTTATGAAAGTAATTTCTACAAATCATAGACTGTATATAAAGACTAAAGATTATGAAGATATGATGATCATTATAAACAGTCTGTGGTACAGATATGCAGTTTATAAATGATTCTCATCTCCTTCTGTTCCTCTTCCCAGTGAAAAAGGGCGACAGAGTTGCTCAGCTGGTTTGTGAGAGGATCTGCTACCCAGATCTGGAGGAACAAAAGGTAAATTGCAAGTTGATATACTCAACACATTATATACACTCAGTTGCCAATTTATTAGGTTCACCTAGCTAAAAGTAATGTTGTCTAATACAACAGTCCTGCAATTAATTCTACCTAATAAGTGTTCCATTATAGGCTAATTAACAGAAACATCTCGGTATAACGTAATACAATTCAACAGCACCACAAATTAGATCCTCCAAAATGACTATAAATTGAATTGACATCCCTCAAACAGCTTCAATAAAAACTGATTATAACCTTCATGAAGGTTGGATTTATTGCAGGACTGTTGTATTAGACTGCATTAGTTACAGCTAGGTGTACCCAATAAAAGGGCAACTGAATGTACTTTACCTGTTTTAATATAAAATGCTTGTGCAAACATTGTCAAATTTTCCATTGAAAGTGTGGCAGCTTTACTGCAGTAGGTTTTATGTATACATAGTTTTTAATTAAATCAAAATGCGTGGCTGTGTTCTTTCAGACACTTGATGAGACGGCGCGTGGTGCTGGAGGTTTTGGATCAACCGGACGCAACTGAAAGCAATAAAATTGGAGTGACGATGTGTATGTTGAAAATATTTAATAGATTGATGCTAATAAAGTTCTTTCTCTTGTACTTTGGAGAGTCTGGTGTGTTTACTGGGAAACAGTTTTGAGTTCTGTCTGCCACACGGGGGCAGTGCAGGACAAGAATTGTATCTCAGCTCAGTGAGGAAACCTAAAGCTCTGTAACCGATTCCATTGGGGTAGTATGAGATTCACTAAAACATTCAGGGATCATGTTGCACTTTACTTGAGTTACACAGGACTGAAAAAACAGGATATCATAAATCTAGCAGCTGGCTGTTGCATTAGTAATTCACACTGGATGAAGGGGGAAAAGCACAGCAGTGAATACATAAACACCAAAAATGTTTTTATTGTGAATTTACAACTAAACCCTCACTGATGTGAACAGAGAACACAGACTGGTGTCAGGCTGGTCCGTGGCAATGCAGCACTGATTGTACTTGTGAGAATGTGTGGCCACGAAGACCTCAGTGCATAATCATGAAGGCCCAGGTTTGGCATCATCAATGTGTGTTGTGTGTGTGCAGGTGTGTGTATGTATACACAGTTTACAAAGGAAGTAGTTGGTCATTATAAGCACCATTACAAACCCCTCTATTCCAGGGGCTTCCTCTAGTTTACAAATGCTTCATAGATTAAAAGTGGCATCGATTATTACAGTATAAACACAATTTACATGTAGTATAGAGGAGAGCAGACAGGCTATGAAGCTAGCTGTTACTGTTGCAAAGACATGAAATCTTCAGAATGGCCGATGGGATTGTATCTTGTTCACTACAGAGTTTTGTGTAGTAGTACAGTGCATTCAGAAGTCTATGTGGTTGTGTTGCTAGCACCAGTAAATATGAATTATTCTAGTCAGTAGGAAAGATGGAAAAGCATAGTTTAAATATGCAGTAGGAGTCATTCAAGCTCTGACATGGCTACATCTCAATAGTCCATAGTGGGTTCCTTTCCTCTCCTAACCATTCTCATAATCTTCACTCCATTAAATTAATATCTGGGGAAGGAGAAATGTGTTTACTCTCATGTATCCAGGTTTGTTCAGTCATTTACCTGAGGGGAGGAAATGAATTTATTGCGGACTATTGGGACTCACCCTTTTTTTTCCCCACCTAAGCTGAGTTCTAAAAAAACTCAGCCTTTAGAGCTTTCTGCAGTCCACATGCCCTTCAAAGTGGCACCTGATTCCACATATCATCATACAACAATAAACCCTACAATTTAAAAACCATTCACACTCTCAATAGTGCTTCAGACACAGCTGAAGTTGCGTGTCAGGGCAATATGCTCTTCATTTAACTCAAATCTTTCACACTGCCTCAGTCAGCTGGCATTTTCCACAGAAATTGTATCTATGATATGTAGAATCATCTTTGGCAATCAAAATGACGCAGTCCCTCCCCCCACCCCCTTCTGGTCTCTTTGGTGGCGAGCCCCTCTCCCTGTTGGAGCAAGTAGAAGTTGCCCCTAACCACTGATCCAGAGTCAGAGATGTTTGGCCTTTTGGGAAATGTGAGCCTGACACTGGATTAGCAGCTGCCGGCAACATCTGCCTGTCTCAGTCTTGTGATGGTTAATGGAGGATGATCTGCACCCTCATCTTCAGTATGTCTCCCAGCTGTCCTGTGAGGTAGTCTTTATCATGTCGGTCCTCCAGCTCAGCCAGCTCCTTCTTCCTGTAGAGGGGCATACTGCTGATCTGAAGTTGGTACGCCCCTGGGGGGAGGGCCTTCTTCTTGCTCAGATGCAGGTAGCTGACACCCTCTCTCTGGTTGATCTTGAAGTAGCCTTCTTCATTTCCGTAGTCGATGCTGTAGCGCACATGGTCGCTGAGGGTGGATAAGGCCGGGGTGAACTCAAGGATGTGGTCACGGCTGCTCAGGTCGCTGATGTTCAGGTGGAACTGCAGGGTGTCCTCGATGTCCACACTGGCCAGGCTGACCATCCCCTTCTCAGTCAGCTGCAGAAAGAAAACGTGGTCCAACTAAATTTAGCAGATATAAGACATGTGACCTACGGTTTGTTTTCTGTCATTAATCAAGAGAGGCAAAAGGACAAGGTGTCATAAAAGTACATACAAACAGGACCATTGCCAGGATTTTAGCAATAGTGAGGTCCTGAGTTCCCGTTGATGCATCCCCTACCACCCTCAGAAAATATGGACCAGAAACCATTTTTTGATTACTCGGATTTGTCATATTTTATTTGTTCACTTAACTGTTCAGTTATACTTTTGTTGTTGTTGCAAGGCCGTCGCATACTGCCAGGTTAGAATTCAGGGGCGTAAATGCTGAAGCCTTTATCTATTTATTATTTTGTTGGCCTAAATGTAGTAAAGTCTATACTTAGAGTCAAAAAATACTGGAATCAGCTAATAAAACACCTGCCCTGTTTAATTGTTGGGTTAGGTCCCCTCATGTCGCAAAAACCCTCAAGTTCCCCTAAAACTACTGCATCCAGACAGATTACCTGCACGTCTTCCAGAGGTTCCTCCTGTGTTGAGTTGGTGCTGCGACGTTTGCGTCCCTTCTTGGGATAGCCATTGATCTTACATTCATAGCAGGTCTCAGGAGATAGAGAATTATCATCTACCTCACTTCCCTGTCCAGCACTGGAGCCACCACTAGTAAAGCCCATACCTGTGAAACAGTGCCTGAGACAGAGACAAAGCCATCAGTCATCTAGAAACATCTACAGACAGCTTTCACACACAGCCATTCACTCACGTACCCTTGTCCTGCGCGGAAGAATCCAGGTGGACATCCACAGAGGTAGCCCCCGTCAGTGTTTGAGCAGCCAAACTTGCAGGAGTTCTGGCTGGTGGAGCACTCGTTGACGTCTGTGCAGCCTCCGCCAGTCTGCTCATAGTTGAAACCGGTGGGGCAGAGGCAGTGGAAGCTCCCCAGGGTGTTGTGGCATGACGCTCCCCCACAGATCTGGCTGTTCATACACTCGTTCTCATCTGGGTCACAGGAAGTTGACGGGAAGTAAACAAACAAGAGGTCATTCCAGTTAAAGGACACAAACAATGCTGGGAAAGTCTGCCATGAAAGTTGTAAATATTTGGAGGGATTGAAACTAAAAATAGAGGTTAAACTAACAAAAGCGCATTATTTTGGGCTATACACACACAATTACTTTGTTACTATTTCTAAATATTTCATGTACTTACAGATTTGTGTTGCCCATCCTCCTTCTTTTCATTTGGTTTTCATCCCTACTTTGTATTTTTTGTCTCTTTTTATTAATTAAGTGTGCATATATAATAAACTAATTGTATATCTTTTTTAGGGTTGTAAGTGGGCTATTTAGTTTTAACATAACATTTCCTTTTCTCATGACCTTACCACAGTAAGGGAAGGGTTGAACTTCCAGAGGAAAGGAAAAACATTTTGGACATGTTCATATTTTAAGAGTGGCAGGAAAGAGGTGAAGGACGGATAACTTACCCACAACACCGAGGCTGCAGGGTACATACTTCGGCAACTAAGTCATCAGGATGCCACAAAAGGAAAGAATTTTTATATTTGCTGATAAAAAGTGGTATTACTCACCCACACACTGGTTCCACTGGTAGTGCTGCAGGAAGCCTTGTGGACAGCTGCACCTGTATCCACCCACTAAGTTCTGACAGCCATGCTGACACCGGTGGTTACCATCACACTCATCCAAATCTGTCAGTTACAAACACACAACAAAACTACTTTAACAGCCTATTTTTAATGTAATGAATCAGCTGATACTGAGGTTGGTATCAATTGTTTTCAGACCTTCACAGGTTTGTGCATTGGGATCTAATGAGAATCCCCGCTGGCACTCGCAATTGAAGCTCCCTGGAGTGTTCTGGCAGACACCGTTGGAGCCGCACAGATTGGGGTCTGTTGAACATTCATTGTTGTCTACACAGAGAGGAGGGAAGGTTCAGACGAGGGTAAAACAGGAAACATGATATAAAGGCTGATTATAACCCTGATTTGGATGCGCTGAGTCATTTTAAAATTCGTGGAGAGTCGGCATTGGACTCGAAAAATAGGGCAGGTCACCGCGGACTGTGGATACAAATTATCTCACAGTCTAGAGGGGTTTAGCAATAAAATCTCTCACCTACTGATTTAATCTCAGACCAGAAGAGGTAATCACAAACAGCTGAGTCATGGGTGTCTGACGGAATAATCTAAACTCAACGTCCACTTACAAGCTTTTCCCAGAAAAAGGTGAACCTTGAGTTAAGACTATTTTGTCACGCATCACAAACATATTTGACTGTTGTGTCTGGAATCGATGCAAATCTGTACACAGTCATTTTTTAAGTAGCTATTTAGCAACGAAGATCAAAGCAGAGAAGGCTGTAATCTCTAAATGTTAGTTATTTAATGTGTAATTCTGGGTCTTTTCACAGTCAGTTAAGATTTGAAAAGTCTTCCAATGTGTTTCCACATCTTTCCACAGTCAACATGTGGGACATAGTGCTCATAAGCATAGAGGGAAGGTCTACTTTCCCTAAGCACTACCTGGCAATCCAAAATATGGATAAAGTATTGCTTTAAAGGAAGGATCATTGTCTGGAATAGGACACATACTTCTTTACAGCAGCATCTTGGGAGAAGCAGATGTATTGGAAGGAATAATAAGGAAGGAAGGAGTTTGGGGTTCAGTGTCCTACACATCAGCAGTAGTTACTCAGGTATGATTCAAAACAAGTGTTTTGTGTGTGTCACACCCATGTTTCTCCAACCTCCTTACTTATTAAATTAATAATACATCCATTCCTACTGTGTGCCATTTGCCTGGAGTTATTTCTATAGTCAAAACTGAGGGGTCCCTGTCTCTTATTTGATGTGAGGTCATGGGAGCTGCTTTATGGTCTGGGGGAAAAAAAGCTTGTGGTAGTCATGGCAACCCACTGCAAAGTTCCATCACAAAGCATAGCTAAGCTGCCATGACTCTAAAACCAGTCCAGCCTAATAAGATCAGCGTGATATCAGCCGTAGTCCACCAACTCTGAATGAGAGTTAGTATAGATTAGACAAGAGAGTGCTGCAGGGGTCGTTTATGAGCTGGGCTGGATGATACTATAAAAAATTACACTGTGAAAGAACAAGTGTTATGACACCATGTAGTGCACCTTTTGGGAATACACAGACAGTTTTACAAAGAGCATTTCTAATTACAAAATATTTAGATGTTCAGTATATCTATCTATATTCTACATGTGTTTATTTACCAATGCAGGCAGTATGATGCTGGGTGAAGCCAGGAGGACATTTGCAGGTGAAGCCACCGATGGTGTTGACACATAAGAACTGACAGTTATGCTGTTTGGTCGAACACTCATCCAGATCTGAAAAGGAGGAGAAGTTGTACAACATGAAATCAGCTACAAATTTAGCAGAAAAGTTAAAGTGCTTAGTAGTTTATATAGTGCATTCAAGATACTGTGGTTGGAGCTATGTGAGATCACTGCATGTACGACTGTATAGGGGCTGCTCTTTTCTGTGAGTCGAATTTTTAGTCCTACAGTCACTGGCCTACAAATGAACTGCAAATAAACCAGACACCGGAAACACAGAGGGGGACTGTAGAGGGGGAAACTAAAGCTATGGTAAATACAGATGAAAGAAGCCATAAAAAACTGAACACCATGTGCACACTTGTTTAGACTCACAAACAAGCCTGATAAACAGAGACACTGCCAGATGCACTGTGTCACAGGCCCAGGATCTAGAGTACAAGCTCATGAACAAACATGTGCACGTGGACACACCAGTCCAAATGGAGCGTCTTGGGACAGTGAGCAGAACACGGGCACCACTCAGAACTACAGTGGCTCTAAACTGGAAACTAAGTCAAGCAAAAACTTCAACTCCAACTTTATTGTCCCCAGGTTGCTGCTGGTTGCTACAAGAGCACTGCCCTCTTTCCAAGAGCACGCCACTGAACTCAACTGATCTGAGTAGCACTGGGCTTAATGTGGGCTACTCTTGGATATTTAGAGGTTCTGTTTTACTGTGTGTGTGTGTGTGTGTGTGTGTGTGTCACCTCTGCAGCTCTTTCCATCTTCCTGTAGGATGTATCCACGTGGGCAGGAACAGAGGTAGCCTCCCTCTGTGTTCTTACAGATGAAGTTACAAGGCTTTGGTGCCTGTATGCACTCATCCACATCTAGAAGAAGAGGGTGAGGGTGAGACAGGCAGAGTGAGAGACAGAGAGAGATATCGAGTTTGATCCTGTAGCCAGAAATTCCATAAGGGCAAATGATGAGACAGACAGACTCAGGCTGCATTTTTCAGAGGAGTGTGTGGGCAGTCCACCCACGTAGTTTCACCTCTTTACTAGACAGCAGGAATGAGAATGGGAGGTAGGCATGGTAGGAAAAGAGTCTATAAAGTGTAAGTGCTCGAGGTGAAATTAAGCCTTACCCACACACAGCGTGCTGCTGATGTCAGTAGTGTAGCCAGGTTTGCAGGTGCAGCTATAGGAGCCCAAAGCGTTGATACACTGACCATTCTTGCACAAGTTCCCCATCACACGGCACTCATCAATATCTGGACAGATACAAGAAAAGTTAGCTCCAGATAAACTTATCACAACTGAATTATCAGTCAGTTGCCTGAGTGTGTGCTCTAAGTCTCGGTTCTTTTCAACAATCTGCCAAGAACTGAATTTTAACAGTGAATAAAAGCTGTGTGACCCAATACTGCACAACCTTAGGGTAATATTGTTCTACGCATTTAGATATGCATCAGTGTTTTGTCAAGAATGAAAGTATAGATTAAGTAAAAATCAATGCTTTGCATCTGTTAATCTGTTCATTTAACACCCACCACTTCAGAACCATATCAGTGGTTTCATGTGTACAATTGATGTCCTACTTTTCAGGACAAGATTCATCTGGATGGTTTCCAATCCTTTCAGTACACATAGAACATCAACTTGCAGAGACCCAAAACTTGTTGCAGTAATCTATCACCTTGAACAATTCACTGCTTTATTTTTGTTAAGGTATCTTATAATGATAATGGAGTTGTGAGCAGGGACCATTTGGAAAACACTGCCTGTTGACACAGACTGGCACTAATAGGGGTTTTTTTGTGCAAAAACAGATAACATTCATAAAATGTTTGCTTGTTGTCTTCTGGGTTTGATCTGCTGATATCGTAGCTAATAGATGCAATGCTATTCTGCGGGCGAGTTTTAAATCTTGCATGTGGTAGCCTCCGTGAAAACCAAGAAAGGTTTTCAAAATTAATCCTACTGCAAGTTACTGAAATTAATAGAAACCAGTAGTTGCCTGGCAGGTTGGAGGGAATCTGTATAACAACACACTTTTTTACCCAAAGCATTGTGAGAGAAAGATCCACACTCTTTAACTGCAGAAAATGTGCAGTTGATTGTCGATTCATTTTCAGTTTTCACAGTGATATTTCATTTAAAAAGTCTCCTCAGCAGTAAGATACCTCTGCCATCAGTGGTGTACCCAGGTCCCAGAGGACACATCCTCTTGTACTGAGTGGTCCCGGGCAGGGGGCAGAGCTCGCAGTTGTTGCCCCAGCCTCGGCCTCCATCACAGCAACACTCTGACTTGGTCACCATGATCCTGTTACTAGAAGTCATCTGACACAGAGTGGTCAGAACTTCAGTGTAACAGAAGCCTTCGCGGTTATCTGGAGGGTGGGAGAGACAGAGAAAGAAACATGAGAGTGTGACAAACAGACAGGCGGACAAAAAAAAGAGATTGTCCCGAGGAAAGCTGACCAAAAAACCCAGACAGGACCTGGCCTCAGAGAACCAGACGTAAATAGATAACCCACACTGCTCTATCACTACTGTCTGTAAGGAGTAAGATAGTCACAGGACCACAGAGCTTACAAAATCTCCCTGGAGTTTTTCTCACCAACTTCAGCACATCACGTTTATCCAGAAGTATATATTTAGATTAGAGAGGAAGGCTTTAAAGGATTTCCTTGCTCCTATCTTGACACAGACAGTGGAGACTGTCATGGAATGGTTAAATTTTCCATTGAGTTAAAAAATTACTTTTTCACCTTGTTGGCCAAGATTCAATGGCATTAAACATTTCTATTTTAATATAACGTCCATAAAATCTGCAATTTTTTATCTTCCTGGAAAAAAGTTTGGCTATTAAACTCTAAACTATTGATATTAGTGGTTAGAACTTTTTGTGACACCAAAAGATCATTTACAAACATTGTTTTTTAACTTTTGGACTCCTGAACTGTCCATCCCAGTACTGTATCCCATTCCAACATCCTATTTCGGTCAGAGTTGTTTGAAATACAGAAACAAGATACCACTAAATAAAGGTGTTTTCTTGTGAGTTTAAGAAGAAAACACCTCATTTTCTCATCATTTCCTACAGGCTGACTTTACACAAGAAGCCCCTTCTGAACAAACTGGGGTAAGCCAAATTAAAGAGACAGTGAGGACACAAGAGATCCTAAAAAAAACTGACACTGAAGTCAAATAAATGAAAGAGTGCACAGTAAGAGCAAGATATACAAATTGATAACAAAGTACATACCGATACATTCAGTCTGTGTGGGGTTAGCGACGAACCCCTGGTCACATCTGCAGCGGTAGCTTCCTACTGTGTTCTCACAACGGCCATTTTTACAGATACCTGGTTTGGCTGTGCACTCATTCAGATCTAACACACACACACACACACACACACACACACACACACACACGGACAGTATAAAGAGAAAATCTGTTACACATGACTTTCTGTTATATGTCAAACTTAGTTAAATGAAGCTAAGCTGGAAGTTCAACCAGGAAGTCCACAAATCACACACACACACACACACTTAACATTTCTTAGGGCCAGATTTCACATTCTTGTGGCAGCAAATATGTCAATACACCTTCCTCTCTTTTTAACAATTTGAATGTTATTAACTTTGATAGTTAGTTTGATAGTTTTCCCAAATCCACTACCCAAATCAATCATATACTTCCTGTCAAGTATATACATATATTCATATTTCCCCATTTTCTCATCATGGTATCATTGTCTTTCATTGCACCCCAATGCTCCTCCTCCACTTTAATACAGGATACAGCCTATGATAAGAGACCATCATCTCACCTACAAACAGAAGTTTATATCTATAATCTTTACGCCTGTGACATGGTTTATTCCAAATTGCCCTGTGTTATGAATACTTATATATAATGTAGTTAATCATTTAATTGCATTGGTTTCTTCTAGTTTAACTTATAACTTCTTATTTGCAAAGGCAGGATTTAAAAAACTATACTCTTTTTCAAAGTAAATATTCATCAATATGGGTTTTTAAGAGTGAACCCTGATATTTTTGACTGAAGCTTCTGATTACTGGTATTTTTCACAAATATTTAGAGCTTGACATTTGATTTCCATGACACAAATGGGAAGGATTAATAAGTGTGTCCCCCAGAATTTTATTCTTGTGAGTTTGCAAAGTCTCTGATGGCTCAAGTCCATTTTATGACAGTAACAGAAGTCCACTTACTACCAGGACAGGATATGGGGGGTTAACAACTCCTAAGATAGAATTAAATCCAGAATATATAGTTAGTACATTGTTTGTACATTGTTACATAGAAGTGGATGAGTATCAAAATAGATTTATTTTATGCAAAGTAAAGCCATGATATGAGGCCATAAACTAGAATGATGGTTAATTATTTCCTACAGTGGGACACTATGATAATCTTACCCATGCAACCATCTCCGCTGGGCTGGCGTGTGTATCCAGGGGAACAGATGCACATGTATGTACCAATCAGGTTCTTGCAGGTCATGCCTCTGCTGGCACAGTCATCTATACCATCTTCACACTCATTCTGATCTGGAAAAGAAACAGTATACAAGAAGTAAGAGGACACACAAGTATGAAGAAATATATGTGTACTCATGCATGTGCAGCAATTACACCAGTGATGTAACACTTACACTCATACACACTGCAGCACTCCAAAGTTTAATGTAACTGCCCAATCCAGCACTGAGCTCTGTAGTGCTAACATGCGCGTAGTGGGAGGGTTGGTGGTCTGTTTGGAGCTGTAATGTAAACAGTGATGCTATAGACACCGACAGGTTCCTCCTGTCTCGATGCTTCCCTCCAAATACAACCGTTGCTATGGTGCCTGAGCTATCTGAGAGAGCGGAGGTGTAAACAGTGACTCGGCCGGTTACAGTTTTCAGAGAGTGTTTAAAGTTCGTCAGAGACAGAGAACCCTTGAGGATCAGAGATAGTGTGTTATGTAACTTTATGGATGGGGCCAGGATGTCTCTATGAGGTACTTAGTTTATTTTCTACCAACACTTTCCAGTAAATGGACCATGACTTAGAAAGCTGAGTGTATGAGTGAGTCATTTAGCTGTAGTACCTTTACACATTCTCTTGTCCTCACGCAGCACGTAGCCTGTGGGACATTTACACTCGTACGAGCCCACCACGTTAACACAGCGGAAGGCACACAGTAGAGGATTCTGGGAGCACTCATTGATGTCTGGACAAGGAACAGAAGGCAACAAGTTACAAGTAGTAGTACTTGGACTACAAAGACTGCATGACAGACGTGAGAGTGCAGACATAATTTCACATACCTTCACAGGTCATCATAGGCCCAGGCTCAAAGCCCTCGTCACATGCACACTCAAAGCCGCCGATGGCATTAGTGCATGTGCCATTGCCGCAGGGATTGCCAATGTCACACTCATTAGTGTCTGTATACAAGAAAATTACACAAACCCCATTAAGCATGTTAGCATTAGATTAACATCTACCAGGTGAATAAATCAGTGAGGGAGTATGACAGAGGCAAAGACAGGAGGAAGATGAGGATAAGGAGACACTGAGAGAAAGATAGAAAAAACAGAGGGTAAACTGGCCTTCACATGTGACTCCACTAATGTCCAGACGGTATCCCATGGGACATTCACAGCGGAAAGAGCCGTCCGTGTTGATGCACTGGCCGTTAATGCATGGGTCATTGAGACATTCATCAATATCTGCAATTAAAAAGCATCAACACCAAGTGAATTACATGCTACATCTATAACAGACATGCAGGACAGTGACAATTAAGTATTAATGACACACATACCTTTTGGGTGGTCATCTGTCCCATGTTGATATCCCTTATTGGGACAGAGAGGAGGATACATATCTGGAACCATGAGATGTGAAAAGTCATGAATAACATTAAACAATACATATAATTTTGTGGATGAGCTTTCATGTTTCCCTGCATATGTGTGTGTTGTGCGCATGTGTGTCTATGTGACAGGAAGTGTACGTACCCTCTCCCTTGCTGGGGCAGATTTCACAGGGGCTTCCCCAGCCTTGACCTGGCATTCCAGTACAGCAGCAGACTTGCTTGGTGGTGTTCTGAGGCTTTGGAGCCTGGCAGCGCCCATTTTCAAACTTGGTATAGCAGTAGCTCACACGGATATCTAAGGGTTAAAACACACACACGCACAGAGGACAAACGTGAAAAATGAGAGGGAGACCAATGGAAACAATGAGGAAGATTCTTGCAGTTAGAAAATTGATGCCACTCTTATATCTATGCATTAAATATGAAGCTACAGCCAATAGCCGGTTATCTTAGCTTAGCATAAAGACTGGAAACAGGGGAAAACAGCTAGCCTGGCTGGTAAAAAAAGAATCTGCTTATAAGCACCTCTAAAGCTCACTTATTAATGCAATTGATACTAATTATATCTTGTTTGTTTAATCCGTTCAAAACAACAAGTTTTTACTCTTCGTTGGCACTAAGCCCCCCGTAAAACTCCAACTTGTCAATCTATTCAGATTGCAGCACTCAACTGCAAAGCTGTGTCCAGCGTATCACTCGTACCCAACCTTGATAATGACTGTGGTGAGTACAGTGTTATGCTTACCTCTAGGTACTGTAAATTGGCCAAAACAAGTAGTTTTTCTTTTAAACTACATTTTCTAATTTTTGGTAAAGTATTTGTAGTGAGGATAGAGGTTGGCTAATTATCTCTAGTCAGTGATCGGTGTTTGCCAGTCTCCCTCTCTCCCTGCTTCTGAGGGCTCTTGTTCCTCCTGGACTAGACAGGCATTTACTTGTAATGAGAAGCATATGGTCGCGCTCTCCTGCTAGGACTGGCCTTCACTGAATTCAACACAAATAAGCTCTCTGACCACCATAGATCACACACACATGTGCGCACACACCTGGCTCAGAGGCAAGGATCACATACATGAACACCTGGTGCTGTGAGGAGAATGTCAAAGAGTGTCATGTTACTTTCCTCCATGAAACTGATTTGTCAGCCTTTCCGCAAAAGAGATTTATGGTGCATCTGCATGTGCAAATGTCTTATTTTAAAGTTTGTACACTGAAATATACGATACAAATGTTCAAAAATGTTGCTTTCTTCATACGGCTTCATATGAAATGTCAATGCTATGTATTTATTAAAAATCAAAGTCAGAATATAGTAGTGAAAAAAATAAAAGACCAAAAAACGAATTAGAAAATTATAAATCAACACTTGGCCAACAAAAGGTCTGACAGTGGTGACACAAATCTGATAGTGGTGAAGGTGCTGACAGATATTTCATGGTCATGATTATGGAAATTTGCAAAACCACTATGGCATTATAATTTAAAACATATCATTAATTGTGGGGTCCCGGGGGCCTAGTGGTTAAGACACATACCATATATTATAATCGAAATATCCCAAGTTTGATTACAGCCAGGGACCGCTGCACGTCTCCCTATGTTTCTATCAATAAAGGCTAGAATGCATATCCAGTCAACACCAACGAAAGTACTCCAGGCCTCTAGGGGGAGCTCTAAGCAGAGCAGCTTGATTTTCACCCCGAGAGAGAGACCAGACGAGAGAGTGTGTTTGTTTTTGATTGAAGTGGGAAGAAAAGGGGAGTAAAGAGGTGACATAAAGTGTACGTATTATTTTTTACATTTGGCCTTAGTCTTTTTCCCCCTAGAGTGCTGGAGAACTTCCGTTGTGTTGACTCGATATGCAGCGTTTTTCTGTTGCATTTGTTTTCAGGGTTTGTGCGTTTTTTGACTTTGCATCGTTTCTGTATTTGCAGCGTTTTTGCTTTTAATGTTTGTTTTTTTTAACTTTCTGCAGCACGTTTTTTCATTTGCAGCACATTTCCGTTGTTGTATTTGTTTTGGATTTTCGTATGTGTTTTCGACTTTGCATCATTTCTGAAGCTGCAGCACGTTTCTCCTAATGGAAATGCTTTGGGCCGTTGTGAATTCAGTAAGTGTCACTTGTTGCCACAGTGACAACTGTTCAACAAAAGCTACATAATCTTGCTTTATTGTAGCATTAATGTAAAAGGACAAAAGATATTCTGACATACTGGGGTATGAGGAGTGGTTTGTGCTTATAAATTGGTTTACTAGACTTTCTGGGAAAATAAAATATGTTAATTCAGTTGAATGTGCAAGATTTTGAAGAATATATTGTATAAACTTGATCTTACTCTATTTATAGTCTTCTTCACTGCTCATGGCTCTCTTTCACATAATACCTAAAATAACAATTTCTAATATCTTTTTTCTTTCTATGGAGAAGGGTTATTAAACGTTATACAAACAGATTAAATCAAAAATATTTATTAATAGCATTAATAGTATAGTGTGCACACAAAGACCCACACATGATTTTCATCACTGCCGTTATGACGATTTTCTTCATTGTCTTCATGTCTATCATCATTTTTTAACAAAAACAAGGGTTTTCACAGTGGGACAGGGTTTGCCCTTGTCAAAAAGCCTTGATCTCTTTTATTGCCCACGTTGCTCGCTCTCCACCCAGCTCCTCCTGTTTATCCCCACAACCCTCACTTCTGACACTGGAGAGAAAAGTGAAATACAAACTGTAAACTGCCTCACTGAACTGATGATGTCATCACTTCAGTGTTTGGAGGGGGAACTCCCTAACAGAGGACTCAGCACGCCCCCACCCAACCCAAAAACACACAAATGTACATAAACGCACACACACACACACACACACACACACACACACAAGTGAGGAAATGGAAAAGTGATCTGTTCAGAGCCACCCTTGGCCCAGCAGCAGCAGAACCAGCTGGAACACAGTGTGCTGTGTATAATGAAAGAGGAGGAAAAGTCTAACACCACAGACTGCTGCCCAGTCTCCACTAGCACTCAGAGACAGACTATACAGATACACTAGTATTTACACTTTAAACCTGATGCATAAGATAGTTTCATAGCCCCCCCCCCACCGTCTCTCTCTCACACACACACACACACACACACACAATTACCTAAACATCTGCGTCCGGAGGCAGAGATCTGGAAGCCATCGGGACACAAGCAGGTGAAGCTTCCTTCAGTGTTTGAGCAGGTTCCAAATGTGCAGAGCTCAGGCGACTGGGAACACTCATCAATATCTGACAGACAAAGAGGAACGGCATGAAATTTACAAATCAAATCCATCAAAACCCATGCCTAATTTGTACAATCATTAGTCCACTCTGTAGTGCTTCATTGGCATCTAATTTTTCCTTGAACTAGCTGCAGTAGCTGCAGGGATGAAGTCATGCCAATACATCATGGTCCATCCAAATGTGATAAAACAGAATGTAATCTCACTAATGGATAGTTGGATAAAGGCGTATTATCTGGAACAGCCTCCATGTCACGTGTTCGCTCATCACAATGTACAGCCACTGATGTTTCCTGATGCTGAGAATTTGGCGCTGTTCCTCCCTTATTCCAGGAACAGAGCACAAAGCAGGAATGTCTGCCGAATATCTCTTCATCAGCCCCACTGTATAAACAATCCAAGTGTACTGGCTTGAGCCCACTCCCACGTGTGAAAAGGAGAAGAGGGATGTTTTGTAACTGAAGAGAAGGAGGAGGCGAAGAAGGAGTTCATTCTCTTCTTGTGCATCTCAGCAGAGCTGGTCTAAGCCGTGATTGATGCATGTATTTGTGAGTGTGTCGCATGTAAGCAGGTGTTCTCTGCATTACCTGAGCTGAGATTCACCCCTGCACACAGATATTTTATTACTTCAGAAATTCCTGCTTTTATTTTTCACGTTTTGTTTATTGACCATGACGTAGAAAGGCCGCTGTACCTTCACACGTTTCCTCATGGAGATAGTAGCCAGGTGGGCAGATACACCTGTAAGAGCCATCCAGATTCAGACAAGTTCCTGCACCACATGTGCCTGGATTCACTGCACATTCATTAATATCTGAGGAAAAAAGGAATATACAAGAGATATTTGGTAAAACATACATATTACATTCAGATAAATACATTAAAAAAAGGAAGTTCCTTACCTGCACACAGTCTGCCGTCTAAAGTGAGCTCATAGCCATCGTTGCACACACAGAGGAAAGTGCCCACGGTGTTCACACACTGCCCGTTTCGACACACTCCCCTCTGTGTCGAACACTCATCGACATCTGATCAACGCACAAACACCACAATATATCACATAAAGGCTCTAGCTCTCTTGCTTTTTCTCTTTTACTAACTCACATCCACAGATGCACGCACCTATGCAGTCACTGTTGTGTGAGTTCTGAAAGCCGGGGTAGCAGAGACAGTTGTAGGAGCCCACTGTGTTCTTACAGGTCCCGTTGCCACAGGGTTGTCTCTCACACTCGTCCACGTCTGAAACCAGAGAGCATCATCACAGTTTCACCTCACACGTTACCCACATTACTCACTTAGCGGGGGAACACATGCCAAAAACAAGCGAGAACTGATAGGATAGCTTACCAACACACATTGACAGGTCCCGTGTTGTTTTGAAGCCATTGGGACAGATGCAGCGGTAGCTCCCCAGCGTGTCAATGCACTGGCCAGGGTTGCATATACCAGGGTTCTCAATGCATTCATTACGGTCTGAAAAAGGAGGAAAACAATCGTCACACTGTGTGAATTTCAGAGTCAAAATACAAACTATCACTGAAATACAGTCCCACTGAAATAGCAAAGTTACAACTTCAGTTATAACTGAACAAGACAGTTTTACCTGATGTGGTAAGCAGAGGGTCTGTAGTCTTTAAAATCTATGATGGCTTAATGTGGTGAATTTATTTATTTCTTCCACTGGTATATTATGGGGAAATCATCAAGACTCTATAAAGTGAAAATCCCCTTTCTATATAGTTAGCTTGTGTCCTTCAATTAACTGTTCTGATATCTAGTTTTATTCATCAAATATGTTTTATGTATCTTCATTATCAAAATCACACCCTTTTCTCTCCAGTTCTGTATAGAAAAAAAATGTGTCCTATAAATGTGAGCATACATTCTGATAGCATTGCATATTTCCAGCCCATAATGTTGCTACTCACACTGTTATCTGGCAAGGCTCTTGCTTGAGACATAATAGATGATTGACAGTTCTCTCCTTTACTCAGACATCAATGTGAAACCTAACTACTCCCGACTGGACGAACACCCAATCTCTAGGCAGTCATTAGTCTTTTTGGGCCAATTTTAAAACATGGTAAACTGGGTGACTGGAAACATTGTAAAAATTCTCCTGAAATCTACAATTAAGTCTGTTTCTCAACATTCATTAATTAGTCAAACAGATACCTTGTCAAGCTTAATTGACTGGAGTCTGGCTATGCAAGACTAAAATTTGGGGAGATCCAAACAACAAGTAATTTTTTTTTTAACTTATTTTTAAAACTTTTACTGATAACTAGTGTTACCATATATGGGAAATAAGTAACATAATTAAAATAATTAGAATTTCCTTGATTTTAATAGGACTTTATTGTCTATTAAGATATTTGTCGCTAGCCACAAACAATCACTAATATGGGCATGTATTTATTGCTTCATAGGATAGGAAACTGGCTTTTAACTATGTTGTATGATACCAGTAACATCATTATAATTTATTTAACGTAAAAAATATGTTAAAAAATATCCATTTCACATTATGCCTTGCAGCAATGCTTATTGTCTTATCAAATCACTGTATTATTAGTCACTGTATTTAATAATTCTCACATGTGAGGCTATCATTGTCTCCAACTGCAGTTTCAGTTTTCTCTCACTGGAGTCTGACCATGTTTTGTTGTTAGGAGTCAAATGAAAAGCAGGAAGCAAAAGCTCTTCTTTAACCTCACCATGAAGAATTTCTCCTCAGCCAGACTGTGAGCATTGTGCTGCCTCTGGTGCTTTATCTTTGGCATATAACTGTGCAGTTTAAAGAGTTTCATATGGCTGAGTTTGATGCAATAGCTTGAGGAGACAAGGGATCATCCTCATGGAAGACGGCAGTTTTTTGGCTGCCTCCTCTAATCTTTTCTCTAATCGTGCTCCATGTTTCCACCAATTGTGTATAATCTCCACTGAGGTCATTAGGAGTTGACTAAACCCCTGGTTGAGTGAACAGTGAGACAACAAAGCATCACACCAGTAATGTGCTGTACAATCTGAGCGCTGCTGACACATTTTACCTCTTTTAAAAAGGCCACAGCTGATCACAACCACAGCCTTACCTAGACACTGTCCAGTGGGGGTGAAGCGATATCCAGGTTTACACTCGCAGCGGTAGCTTCCTGGCAGGTTTAGACAGGCTGCATTCTGCTGGCACACCGGTCCATTCTGACACTCATCAATATCTAACAACAACAGGGAGACAGACAGGTGTTCAAAGACAGTCATCTACCGGTGACACTTTTATAAAGAGGGTATAAATATAACAAGACTGACCTGATCAAAATTAATGAACTTCATTTAAAAACCTAAAAAGAATTCACAGCTTTTTACATTTTGGCATCACCTTCAGTAGAACGTCCATGGAGTGCAGGCCTTACCTTCGCAAATCAGCAGCTTGTCGTTGTAGATGAAGCCAATGGGGCACTCACACCTGAAGCTGCCAATCATGTTGATGCACACTCCATTCTCACACACTCCTGGGATTTCCCTGCACTCATCAATATCTAGCACGTGAGGAAGAGACAAGGAGACAGGATAAGAACAAAACAAACTTTCCTTTTCATCACATTAACCTTTGAATGGGAAAATCTTACCAATGACTCGTCCAGTGGTGATGTCGATGTAATATCCTGGTCTGTCACTGCCGCACAGGATCGCAAACTCATCTGAGTGGACATAAGACATGAGTTTATAAAAGCACACTCTTAGTTCCTTATACTCTCTACACATATGTGTGTATATAAGACCTCACCAGTGCTGGGCACAGGACACTGTTCACAGGGTTTATTCCATGCACGCCCAATGTTGTACGAGCAGCAGCACATCTTTTTGGTCATGTTGAAGTTCAGCTCTCCATCACATGTCCTGTTGTCAGAGTAAAAGTTCCTGTAGCAGTAGCTCTTCCTCATGTCTGTGCGTGTTTATAAGAAAGAGAGAGAAAGTTAGAAGGAAAAATGTACACTGCATGACAGTTCAAACCATTTCGCTGACTGATACAGGCATGAGAGTGCAGCATGCAGACCTACCCATGCAGTTGTTCCCTCCATTGACCTGCATGTAGTCCAAAGGGCAGATACAGGTGTAGTTCCCGATTGTGTTGTAGCACTGTCCTGGGCCACAGATACCTGGTCGATCACACTCATTGATATCTGCACACGGAGAGAACAGGCAGACATGAGTCCATTGTTTTGATGAATACAGTGTCTGATTTACATTCCTTTAGTTGAGGTGCCACACAACTCATTTTGCCTATTTAAAACCTACCTAACTGAATCTAAAGGAAGGTGGAATGAGTACAACAAGGAATATATCACGATACAGATTTCCTACGTGGAAAAACTGGAGAACTACCTGTATGCAAAATATTATGATCCATGTCTTGATGGCCAAGGTACCTAAATCCCTCTTCAGCCCTTCACCTTTATAGCGTTTGTCATTTCATGACTCCAGTAGATTGAACCATTAAATTCAATAGGAACATACAGTTTTCACCTGAGTCACAAATTTACCTTCCATTTGCTGTTCTTCCTCTGGTTATATTTCTACCCATTGTGTCTCTGGGTAAGTGTACAATAACCCCCAATTTCATCATTCAGCAGGACACAGGCTGGAATTTGCTTTTAATACCTCTTCTATTCATATTGATTACAATTTTTGTTTTTCTTATTTCTATCATTTCTATACTAAAATTCTTTCTCTATCAACATTACTGCCACATAGCAAACACAGTGCTTGTTCCTTCCGGCCCAGCTAACAGCTGAACTGTTGATTGACTAGAGACATAGTGGATGTGCAGTCCTGAACTTTATAGAGCAGACACCCGCTTTTGTTCTCTTGGCCAACAAACACACTCTAATTAAAATGCAGCCAGCCACATGTCATTGTCTAACCCTCAGCCCCCTCCTCTCCTCTCTGTTCCTCTTTTCTAAAACACCCTTCTCATGTATCTCTTTTTCCCCCCTATCTTTCATTCCTCCGTCTATCCCTCCCTCCGTCATCTCTGGCTTGTCTACAGGGGACTCAGTGTACTTCCCCGAGCAGAGGGCTGACCACATCAGAGCCTCGCTCCTCTGGACACAGTTAGGCACTCAGCTGTTTCATCATCCTGACTGAGCTTTGCTGGGTAAGCAACAGACGGGAACTAGAACAGAGACATATTGAGCTAGAATGAGCTGCAGTGTTGTCTACAGGAGAAAAAGGTCCAATATTTCTTTGTCTTTTTTGCTCTCAGTGCTTTTTCCTCTCTCTCCATGTGTCCTCACTGAACAAAGGCCTCGACGGCTGGACTCAATTTCCTTCCCACTGAAACGTCCCAAGGCAATAGCTGGAGAGGAATAGGTCACCTGTGTGTCCATGTGTCTGTGTGTGTCTAATACCTTCACAGACTCTGGTTTCTGTGTTGAGGGCGTAGCCTCTTGGACATTCACACTGGAAGCTGCCAAATGTGTTGATGCACTGTCCTCCCTGGCACAAGCCTGGCAGCTCCTGGCACTCATTGATGTCTGCCAGAGAGAGAAAGGAAACACTCAGTGGCAACGTGGGTGGGTGTGTGTCATCTGTGTGAGTGTCTGTAAGTGTGCACAGGAGCGAAACTGCACACAAACACATGATAGCATGTTGCTGTCTGACCTTCCAAGATGACAGTGATGGGGTTTGGTCTGAAGCCTTCTCCTCCAGGACACAGCGTCTTGTACTCAGCTGTAAAAAATAAATAAATAAAAAGAACACAGCACCAAATCACATTAACCAGCAGCACTGACACAACACATAAACCACAGTCAAGGTTGTTTTATTGCAGGATCTGACAGTGATGGTTGGCTGATGGTGAGACGTTAAGTTAGGTCACATGCCCAATTGGTCAGGTGCCTGAAAAAAGTCATTTCTTGTTGTCAACTCGTTTCCCGCCACTCTCTGTTGTGCTTTTTCTGATCAGCCACCTCAGATCTCAGAGTTATCCACAGAGCCCAGTGGACCGGACATGACTGCAGCTACTCAGAATTACAAAGCGAAAAGAAAAAGGTTTTTGTTCTTGTCATAGAAGCAAGCATTTCCTTGAGCTGAAAGTAGTGAGTCATTCCCTGTAATGTTCTCAACCATCTGTTGGCAATTTCAAGTAAGTTGCACAAAGCTGTCTCATCTTTACCAGCAACAACAATTACAGCAAACACACACTCATCGCATGACAAGATCAGGCGGCACGTAGCCTGTATGTTGGCAGAGCAGCTAACGCACACCTCATTAGGCCTGATTTACATTGTGGTGTATTTATATATTGGTGTTAGAAGAGAAAACCTTAAACCACTTCAAGGGACTTAAGGGCAACAGGTGCCAATTGACTGACTGACTGATTTACTCTGTCCCATGGTACAAAACAACTTATAGAAGGATTCGACAGGGTTGAACCTTAAATAACTTTGCCAGATAGTAGCTTTAAAAATTCATTTTTCAGCCACTTTTCAAAAACAGAAATTCCCTGCCCACTCAACTTTTAAAACAGTCTTTGACTCTACTGCTCACATCTTTACTGTTTGACGACAGTGTTGTGAGTAAGAGACTGAAGACAACTCAGCTACATAAACTGAAAACGTTGCTCTTAAGGCAAGAAAATGCACGACAAAGTAGCAGCAATTTCGTCAAAGTATTATTCATTAGACATTTGTATTGGTTCTCCATTCTTAGTGTCTGCAATGGAAACTATTGTGAAAATACAAAATTGTTCATTTCAGTTATAGCCCCATGTAACAGGACTTCGGTGGTTGGATTGGTGGAAACAACTTCATAGATATTATGATGAGCTAACTATACGTATATCAACATCGTCAGTTTAGAGATGAAATGATCAATACCCAGTAAACATAGCACTAAATTTACTATGTGTGTTGCCTCAGGTGGGCCATACATTTAGAATATCTGTCAGCTATAGAACTTAACTGTGGCTGCCAGCAGGTGTTATGGTGTTATCCCTGGCTAGAGGTCACAAACCTTGCTATTGAACTGAAACATAAAAATAAACATGCATAATATACACACAAAGTTTAAAGAGCGATGTGTTCACTCACTTGAGTTGACAGAGGGGCATGATTCACATGGATTTCCCCAGCCCCTTCCCTGGGAACAGCAGCAGGATGCCTTGGAAACACCAACTCCGATCTCATTGGAGCAGTCCAAGCTCTCTGATGCATCTCCTCGGGAACGAACATCCAGGTAGCAGCTTCCAGAGCGAGTGTCTGTATACACACACACACACACACACACACACACACACACACACACACACACACACACACAGGTGTTCGGGTATACAGGTGTGTCTTGCCTTTGCTTCAGAATTAGTTCTATGATAAACTAACAACACCAACTCACCAACACCAACAATGTGCAGTGAAAACTTGTTGAGTCTCACCTACACAGCCCACACGAGTGGGGTTGAGTTCAAAGTCCGCTGGGCAGTTACAGTGGTAGCTTCCAGGGATGTTGACACATATCCCATTAATACAGATGGTTGGGTTTGCACATTCATTGACATCTGAAAAAGAAACAGTTTTTCATTTTTTGTCAACAAGTCATTATTTGCCACAACAGAATGGAGACAAACAGGGACTTTTCCTCTGTATCTCAAGGGATATGAGAGCTGTTAATCTCTTCACTCCTTTTTCTTCAATCCTTTTACACCCTTTCAAATTTCCTCAGCTCATTGGGGCATAAATTGAGCATCATTGGGGCAGGCAGCTGGACTGGTGTGTTGACTAGCCTTACCTGTGCAGTTGCCTCCACTCCTGTCCAGTTCATAACCAATGCTACATTCGCATCTAAATAGTCCTGGGATATTCTGGCAGCGTCCATTGACACAGATGTCAGCGAAGGTACATTCGTCTATGTCTGTAAAAGAGACAGAGAGAGAGAGAGAGAGTCAGAGAGAGAAAGACAGAGAGAGAGGGGGAGAGAATGATAAAGAGAGGGGGGGAGAGAGAGAGAGAGAGAGACCCAGCTGTGAAGGATTAGTGGATCATGGGATCATGGTGGAAAATTGGCAGCCAGCAATAGGAAGTGAAGGCCACTCACCTCTGCTAAAGAATGACAGTTCCGGGGCAAAAAATGCCCAGACATATCCAGACAGACACACACATACACTATCAGAGCAGCAGCCAAGGTTTTGAAATCGTGCTCTTCCACATCATTAGACTCTGCACAAGTCATTGCTGTCCAGTCCTGCCTGAGTTGAGGCAGGGAGGACTGGACAAGTTATTTCAGGATGTTTGACACATCAGCAAAATGAGGTCAGTCTGCTCATTCAATTGAATCCAGCAATGCCTTATCACTGGAAGCATGAATCACACTCTTGTGCTACCAGTCATAAATGTGTTCATATGTCAACATAGCTCAGCTCGGGATTTCATACAAGATCCCTCCTCAGTTATTTAAGTCTACATGCAATCTTACACCACCTTACGTCATTAATCATGATTATTAATCAGTATGCTATTCTATTTATGTAAATGTTACACCCCAATTAAAAAGATCTACTGTCTATAGATAGGATACCTAGATAGCCAAAGAAGGTTATGTTTAATTAACTGAAGACAACATTTAAGTTTGTGCCCACTCAACCTTGTGTCTGGGTGTTAAGAAGACAGAGGCTGGCTAAGTTAGCTGACTGACGTTTACAAGCTAACGTTAGCCAAGTTGTTATCTAACATTAGTCCTGCTCTCACCTCAAGTCTGCCATTTCCTTATGTTGCTAGTGTTCTCAATTATACATGGTGATAAGCGTGAGTGAAAATAGGTGGAAAAACAGGAAAAATAGACTATGAAAAATCTTTACAGACAGAAGTAGAATTGTAAAAGTTACTTATTAAAAATATATTTGCTGGCTACTATTTCTCACTATGAAATGTCATGTTGAGATGCAAAAAACAACAAATCATTAACCAAATTTGAAAAGGGAAAAGGCAAGATCCACTGTTGTTGTCAGTCCCTTAGCAATGTTCTCACAGCTAAAACTCAGATGCTAACCATATTGCGTGCTTTCCATGTCCAAAATACTATCTCACGAGTTCCATTTGAAGGCAGCATCTATTTGGATCGGCTGTTTCTCCAAACAGAAAAACAAACAACCATTCACCAGAGTAACACCAGACCTTTTTGAATCACTCAACACAATTAAGAATGTGGGCACCAATTCAGAGGTCTGGAACCAGGACAGTCAGTGTTGTATCGCCTTACCCTCGCAGGCCTTGCCGTCAGGAGTGGGGATGAAGCCCATGTCACATTCACAGCGGAAGCCTCCTGGCAGGTTCAGACAGTGGCCACTCTCACACAGGTTGCTGTTCTCTGCACACTCATCACTGTCTGTAGTGGTGATCACACACACACACGCAGTCCGTAAACACACGATGCATTCATGTTTCTTTTAAAAAGCAAAAATGATGTTTAGGATATCGTTTTTGTATGTGTGACCTGAGCAGTAGAATCCATCTCCAGAGAATCCATCCTTGCACGCACAGCGATATGAGCCCATGGTGTTGAGACAGTCAGCGTTGTTGCTGCACATGTGTGTCCCATTGGAGCACTCATCCAGGTCTGAAACACAACAAAGCCCAAAAGCAATTACATGTATGCAGGTGGAAACTTATTCATCATGTTCATGTTAAGGAACGGATAAGGCTAGTCCATATTTTTCTTATTAACAGAACCCATGAAAAGGCCAAAAACAAATTAGCATTAGTCCATTTCTCTCTTTGTGACTTCTCTGCCATGTCTGTGGTACTCATTCCAAATTAAGACATAAATCTTAAAAAACGGTTTAATTTCTAAAAAAAAGGCCAAATAATTTCCTAAGACAGCTGGGCACTGTTGTTTTTAACAAACGTTACTCAGTCAGGGGTAAATAGCGCATTTGTTGGGGGCTATTTTCAGCCGTGGATTAATACACAAGTATATACAGCACCGGGACGCTGTATGTGGGACTAACTCAAAATAAACTACAGTGCCTGCATACAATGTAATGTAGGAACATGTCAGTCAGTGCAATGCTGTGGATCATGTATGTGTTTTTATTAGCTTAACAATGGAGGTCTACGGCACAAAGGGAATACTGTCAGCTAGTGTATATTAGAGTTTGGCTACACAGGCCATATGTGTTAATAGGATCACCTTATTGCTGGTTTTGGTATTTTCAGACCAACTTTAAGCAAAAGTTAGTTTTCTGTCTTGCCTGAGAAAAAAAAGGGTATTTTATCCTTTTGTTTGGTTGTTGAATCACAGACATTTTCTCTCAGCTTTCTTGGATATAAATGTCCATTCCTTCTAATTTGATGCATCATTATGTGCAGATTTTATATACTACAGATTATATACAGTATACTATTTCAATGGACCCATTGAGTGGCAGCATTTACCTGTGCATTTAAGGACATCAGCCTTACCTGTGCATTTGAGGCCGTTGCCAATCCACCCTGGAGCACAATTGCATTTGAAGCTGCCAGCTGTGTTGGTGCAGGTGGCATGTCTGTCACAGTTGTGGGCGCCGATCTCACACTCATTGATATCTGACAAAGAGGAAACAAACGAGAAGCCATGTAAAGAAAAACAGACAGTGCTCTGATGGTCTGATGACTTGAGTCTGCATTCTCATTCCAGTGGGGTTCTTGGCATTGTGGAGTGAGCTGATGCTTGGTTTGAACTGTATAAAGACAGCAGCAGGAGACGACAGAACTAAGTCTTTCTGGGTCGCTGTCTTCATCCATGGAGAGCTGTATTTCAGAGCAGAACACACAGAGACATTCTCATGATCTCTGATACTAATAGCCTTCCTGCAGAGGTTTAATGAGCAGACCCAGACTCTGGATTTCCATTGTACAAGTGTGTCCAGAGAGCTATAAAAAAAAGTAAAAGAGGGCTTGTTCTGTCTGAACTTGTATTTCTGAGGTTATTTTAGGCAAAGATTTCCCTCTTCACCCACAGACCCACAGACGCTGCACCTCTCATATGAGGCTTTTGTAACAGCCCTCTTTTAATGCTCGTGTTTTGTTTTCTCACAACCCCAGATGTCAAGTTTGGAAATTTAATCTTTCCCAAATATAATTTTTATAAAAATGTGAGTGGTAATGTGCCAACTGTACAAATAAACATTCCTTCATGGCAAAAGCATTATAATTATATCTGAACTGTGCCAATGGATGAAATATTGGGATACTTAGTAGATAATGTGGTTGTAAAAATACCTCTCTATATGTGCTAACCTATTGTACGTGGCCCTGAATTCTAATAAACAAACAACACCAATTAATGGGAACAATTAAATTGGCTACTATTAAAATCTGCCCTGCCCATAAAGCTGTTTACATCCTGCAGGGTGTAACCAATAAGGATCTCCATGAAGCAGCTGGAGGTGATACGGTGCTGTGGCTCTGCAGCTCTTGTTCCTCGGTCAGTTCTGACTTCATCAACTACATGGCACAATGGAAAAATCCTGTATGGGGCTACAACAAGGATGACTGCTTATTTGAGCCAAAACAACCCTGTTAAACACTGACCAACACAATACCTGGCCCTGAGCCTGACAACTGAGCGTTACAGCTTTGATAGAGGGATTGTGCATGTGTGTGTGTCCCTGTACATCAAGGGAAGCCATGCTATGAACTCGAACAAGATGTTAGGACTTATCAGCCACTGGGACACACTCCTCTCTGTGTGTCTGTCTTTGTGAGGGTAGTAATTCAAAACACTGTCAATTAGAGATTAGTGCTGCTGGTTTACGGTCTCCCTGAGGAGAGGGTACGGTATATTTACACCACACTTGATGACGGGGTTAATATGAGGGCTGGGAGCAAACGAACCTCCCTGGATTACAGACGGAATTAAAGATCATTTCCCCTAAGCCTTTGATGACAGAGAGAGCACAACAAACACACACATTCTCATGTAGAAATGGAAAATGCAAACAGGGGTTGTTGCACGCGAGAAGCATGTCAGCGGTCACAGCTGGTGTCAAAGAAGAGACTTGTTTTATCTAGAGCTAATGTTTGACAGATGAAGGGCAAAATACGGATAAAAATGGATAGCAGAGAATTACACATCTGCCTACCTGGCTGTCTAGCGGTCTCCCAGTTTGTATGCCTGCCTGATTGCCTGTCTGTTTATCTGTCTGCCTGCCTATCTCGCTATATGTCTCTCTGCTAGTATGGCTGCCTTCCTGACAGCGTGGCCCTGCAGTTCCAAGCCATATTAAGAATATTAAATGTTCTCACTTCTCTGCATTTGAAGGGCTCCACCTTATTTCTTAATTTTATCCCTGACAAGCCCTTTTCCCACCGTTTTGTGAATAGCTATATGCTGTCATCTTCTCTATGAGTCAGTTTTGACACAAGCAGAATCCTGAGACTATGTAACTTTTGATAAACTGTAACACATGTGGCCGCAAGATAATAAAAAGATAATGATAAATATTAAAATGTGGTGTAACAATAGCACAAGTTGAGAGGAGTCATTAAGTTAGTAAGCTGACTCAGTAATGTCAGAACACAACAATATCTATCTAAAGCTTTGCTAACATTAGCTAACATTAGCCAACATAAGCTAAGTGTCATACCAGACCAAGCAGAATCAGTTAAAGTGGGACTACGTGGCCACAAGTGTCAATAAGATAATATGTAAATATTAAAATGTAGTGTAACAGTAGCACAAGTAGAGAGGAGCCAGATTATGTTAGCAAGTTGACTCAGTCTAACTCATCTATCTAAAGTTTGCTAACATTAGCCACCATAAGCTAACTGGTCATACTAGACCAAGTAAGACCGTAGAAGCAAAACCCCTCAGTCTATTGAATTCACCAAGGACGTGTTTTATTGCTTTTGAATTTAACTTTTCATTTTTAAGAGGAAGATGTGTTATTTCTTGTTTTTAATGTTATATAATCTTTCTTTATCTCAAATAGTTTGACTGTTTTGTCATTTAGCTAAAAGATAATAAAGTCTACACGCTTAACCCCTCACCCTAATGCTCTCTTTAAAGCTGAGACACTCCCAGCCTTGTAAACTTCACCAGTACATCTCCACCCAGTCCTAACTTTCCAAAACACATGCAAACACACAAAAGTGCTACATGCAAATACACCCTGCCCCTGAATTCCCAGTGTTGTGGAATAAAAAGGGAAATCTTCATCAACAGCTGGGTCAGATCTGGGCTTGAGAGCACCACTAACTCATTAACACTCACACACACGCAAGAAGATTTAGTCCATGCATACCAACATAGTCACATAAGGCAATTTGATAATGACAACCACTTTCTAATGCATTTTTCGTGAGAAGTGGATCCATTCCAAAAAGAGCAGGTTTTGTTCACTTTTCTATAACAAGACGTCCTGCCTGCCTGAGAGGAATTAGCGTCTTGATTCCCTGGTATTCTGGGGCTGAAATTCCAAACATGTGAATCAGAACTGTCTGCTTTACTGCAACTCTTTACTCTCAAAACAAGGAAAATACGGTATGGACATTTTAATGGGATTAGAATGAGCAAGAGTGCGTATGGAAGTGAGTGAGTTTGAATCATACTTCAGACAGGCCTGTTTATTTTCGTCTAAAGGAAGACGTGCTGCTGATGACAGTGTGTCTGACTCATTTCGATTACCTAGACAGAAGGCCAGATAAGATCACTGGCCAAACGCTCTACTAGCCCCCAATCCCAAACTTTTAAGTGGCCGTATAAATCAGACTTAACTCTGGCTGGACGAGGAGTGAGTCCAAACTAGCAAAAGACTCTACCGGCCGGATGGACTTTGTATTTATGTGTTCTGGAGCTGTTTCAGGTGATTACGTGCTGCAGAACTCTTCCAACCATCACGTAATGTTTAACTGACCATAATGAAAGAGCAACAAAGGAATAAACAAAGGTGCAATGTGATGCATACATCTGATAGAAGATAGTGATCTCACTGCTGCTGCTGCTGCTAGTGAATGCGAGTGTGTGTTATGTGTGTATTTGTAAGCGTGTTTCTCATCAAGTCAGACAGGAGCTCTTGAATGAGGGTGAGTAATGTTAGAGCTGCTTCTGGTTAGCCAGACATTCTCCTTGCATCCTCTCATTTCTCACCTCTCTCCTTAAATTGCTTTCACTCCTCTCGTTCAGCAAAACCACTCACACACACACACCTCTCCGTCACCACTTAATCAGCAGCAGCCCTCTACTGACTCACCGCCCTTTCACTTCCATCCACGTTCTTCCACTGACAGGATGTTTTGTTGTGGGCAGGAAGGCTCAAGTGTGTGTTTGTGTTTGTTTCGCTCACCTGTGCAGCCTGTGGTTCCCTTGCGTACAGAGTATCCCAGGTCACAGTGACAGATGAAGGAGCCCTTAGTGTTCTCACAGTTCCCACTCAGACAGATGTTTGGGTTCAGCTCACACTCGTCCACATCTAGACAGGGACGGAAAAGAAGAGTGAAACAGAGAAAGAGCAAGAATGTTAATTTGCTAAACACGACTACAACAAAGGAAAAGTTTATGACGATGAATAAAACACAATTTGTTGATTCGACCTGCCAAACAGGTTTTGATAAGCTGAGATATATGTAAGTGAGTCACAAAAGAATTACATCATGAACTATATTAAGGCTTTAAGATGTCTTTACTTTCAATAAATACAGCGATAATAGAGTATATGTTTGTGCAGACCCATTTAGAAGCCCTTACATCATTGATGTCAGGTTTTTGTTTCTCATTCAGTGGAACCAGACGTCTAAATGTCACACATTCCTCCCTGCTCAACCCATCTAACACACTGTTCACTGTCTTACAAATCAACAACAACATTACGCTCTGTTCTCTCACACACAGACTCATAGATCTGAGTCATTAAGTCTTATTCTCATGACTCATATCTTGGATAACCTTTAAGATGATCATTACGTTGTTTCAGTAAATCTGAGAACTGGATCTAATAAAATCAGAGCTGCAGTGGGAGTAGCTGCAGCGTTTTACTTTGTGCATCCATTTACCCAGGCAGGTCTTCATATCCTCAGATGACATGAAACCGTCAAAGCATAGACACTGGTACGTCCCTGGGGTGTTGGTACACTGGCCTCCATCACAGATGTCTGGACTCTCCTCGCACTCATCAATATCTGAAGATTGAAGACAGAGAGGCAGAAAGGCAAATCAAAAAGAAATGCAGACAAGGTGAAGAGGACAGGAAAAACTGTTCTTGAACCTGTGATCCAGGCTCATTTACCATAAAGAAGGTTTAAAGAAGAAGAAGATTACAACATAAAACGATGCATATTTCTCCTTCCTATACAGGACAATACAAAAAATTCTGGTGTACATTTACAATTTTAAAATTGATCTCTGTCTGTATATCTGTCTCTGGTAATTAAAGGATTATGAGTTTCACGGAGTTAGTCTATGAACACATGAAGCCTACTGTCATGGTAAAAACGAATACGCTCTAAAAGAAATACCAGTAAACTCTGCCAGATTAATCAATAAACACCATCTACCATTATTTGGTAACATTCTTCAGATTTAGTCTTAACCTTTTTCTCTCCAGACCAATGTATGCTTTTTTTGAACATGTGTCACAGCAGTGACTCTCTAAAAACCAGGTTTCCTAATTTTCTGCTTTGTTCCTGCTTTTAAATCAGGTCTCTCTAAATACATTTGAATTACTTCTGCTCTACCACATGTGCAATCTATAGAAAATGTTCTCACCAGTAAAACCTATCATTGAAAGGCAGTTTTCTTTAATTAACATCTTGATAAATGCAGCAAACGTACATTTAAAAATTTTAGGACTGCCTGCTGAAGACACAGAATAACAGACACAGAATAAGAGATACATCATGACAGAATGACAGACACAAGATACAAAGCTACTTACCAGTGCAGCTTCTCAGATCAGGCATCAGGGCGTATCCAGAGTGGCAGCTGCACTCATAGCTACCCTCTGAGTTGGTGCAGAAAGTCTCACAGCCACCATTCTCAATGGTACACTCGTCGATGTCTGAGAGGCATGAAAACACACTGTCTACATACTGCTGGCATTCAACATTCACATTGCCTCAATGGAAACAAAAGGAATATCTTTGAAAGGAAATAGTCAGTAACATGTTCAATACGCACCAACGCAGTCCAGTCTGTTCTCAGTAGATTTGTATCCCGTGTCACAGGTACACTGGTAGCGGCCAATCATATTGACACATTGGCCATTTCTGCACAGTCTGTCACTCAACTCACATTCATTGATATCTGTGAAAGAACAAAGCAATTATTAAATTCTTTTACACAATTTATTAAAGGGAAATCCCACGTTTAAAGCCGATGGTACCTGTTACCTGTGCTCAGGTAACCAAAATGTGAAAAAACACACATAACACTACACACAACACTAACTGGAAGAGTCTGCTCGTTATTAAGCCAACATGTTTCAGCACAGAGCCTTCACTGGGGGCTTTTACAGGAGGGAAAAAAAAAACCGCCTATATATATACACACAACAACATGGCTGAATCTTTGTCAATTATCCAATGAGAACTAGAGAGAACTATAAAAGGCCGGCCTCTAAAGGATGCTGCATCCCAAAAACAGAAATTTCAGAATAAAAGTACACAACAAAATGTTAGATAAACAGTTAAAGCTTAAAAGTAGAAGTCACAAAATACAGTAAAATAATTAAGGACAGTATTTAAGACCTAAATAAATATTTTAAAAGCACAAACATTTAAAAGTTCTCTTTTGCTACATAACTATTTCATTTCTCTAGAATGTTCTGTCTTGTCTTTACCTTGTTGAGAAGTTGACCCTTCGTAGTGCACACATGTCAACAAACATGCAGACACACACACCAGTCTAGAGTTCATTCAGAATATATAACCCACACATACACAGACCTGACTCAAACACTCCCTCCCCACACAGAGCCCCAGTGAGCCCACACACAGAGGCAGAAACAGAGGCAGATGGAAGGAGACGATCCAAACTCCTTTGTCATTGAAACTGTCTGCTCTGTGACAACAACTCCACTTATTGGTCTTCTTTCCACCCTCTATGTCTTTCTTTCGTCTCTCAGGAAAATAGAGTAGAAAATGACATTCTGCCACACAGCATTCTCAAAGAAAGGAGAACAGTCGGAAGTCACTCACCTAGACAGGCCGAGCCATCGGGTGCAATCTCGTGTCCCTCGGGGCACACGCACTGGAAGCTGCCCTCCGTGTTTACACAATCACCTCCACGGCACAGCAGAGGGTTCCTCTCACACTCATCGATGTCTGACGGTGGAAGAACACACACATGAACAGTACACACACAGACACAAGTAGAGCTATTTAGTGGTAGGGTTCAGTCTCTGCAAATATTTGTTTCGCCTCTCGTCAATCGTAAATTCTAAATTGTGTTTCCAGTTGTGATGTTAGCTCCCGGCTGACTCTGGTCTGCAGGTCAAAACTGACCTTTGTTGAACTTTGACCTGCATAATAGTGAGAATTTAATTTAGAAATTGTGGGACTGACATTCAGGAAGTACTTACTGTTTATATCCTTGTGTATATAACTGCATAGTGAAAGAACACAAGCAGCAGCTGCATGGCTGACAGTGATGTTAAGAACCGAGATTGATGGTATCAAAAATGAAAATAAAAAAGTGTTTTTACTTGTTATTTATTTGTGTTAGCCTACTAGCCCAGTCAGTACCAGCAGCTTTTGATGATTGCAACCCTGCCCACATTATTTCCAGTCCCAGCTGCTTTTCTTGCCACAGCGTGCGAGTAAATTTTGTCTCGCCAATTTTGGTCTAATGGCGGCTTTAGGCCAACAAAAGTATTGAGACTCTCCATTTTGTGTGTACGATTTCTCACAAGAATTTAATCAAACGGCGTCAAACGCAGACCAGAACAGAAATAGAGCATTAAGTATTTTCACAGATGGCAGAACATTAGGACTTGTAGCTGCATATAAAAATCATTCTGCTGGGCAGCTGATTGTGTGTCTTGCATGCAGGTCAAGTATGTAATAAAGAACAATTATCTTTAAGATTTTATGGAGCATTTTTGCGAAGCCATTGTGACGACACTTGGGCTGCACAGACTAGACCCTTTCAACACCCCACAGGGGTTTAAATGAAGTTTAATTCTCCTTCTCTCTCGCACACACACACACACACACATATATACAAAGCCTGCAAATTTTCATTACATCAGCCATCTAAACAGTGAGTTCCAGGTCTGGCATGTTAGCCTTAGCACCTCATCCAGAGCTTATGGCCCAGGAGGGAGCGTGGAGGAGATGGCTGGGTTGTGATTGGGACTGGGGTTGTGTGGAAGGCCTTTCTTATACTTGGAGACCTTTAAAGGTTGGCAAAGCTCTCTGCTCTCGGATGATGCCACTTTAACAGGGAGAGCTGTTATGGAGATCATGTTTCTCACTCACGTCCTCACAGACTAAATGATTTCATATGAACGAGTGATGTCTTTGCATCTAACTATACCAAATCATCTCAAGCTGAAGAGGTATGTATGGCAATGTATGTATTTTTAGTGTCTGCAGGTGTTGGTGGGTGAGGATTCGTCACTCACCCATGCAGTTTTTCATCATCATGAAGCCGCTCTCATAACCTTCGAAGCACTCGCATTCAAAGTCTCCCGGTGTGTTGATACACCTGCCCTGTCCACACAGGTCCAGAGAGATGCGACACTCGTCGATGTCTACGGGAAAGGGATGCAGAAAAACTCAGCAGATTTTCAATTAAGTAACAAAGTGATTTAATACAGAAGTGACTGACAAGATAGTAGTAGAAGCAATGGAGCTATGATATATACATGTAAGGCAAACAAAGCATAAAAGCACAAAATATTTAATAAAAGGTTACTACATGAAAGAAAGGCTATAAAATGAGATTAAGAGGTGAATTTAAAGATGATTTAGGCAGCCTTAGCTCTTCAAGCAGATTCTTCCAAAGTCTAAAGCACATTCTGAAACACTTAACGCAAAGAATTTGGGCTGGGCTCTCACTCATATGGGGTTAAAAGGTCCCAGATATCATTTACTTACTAAGAGCCTATAAATTATTTCAGAATAAAGCCATGTTACTGGCATTTAAACCTAAAATGATGGGTGCACATTTCAACAGAGCAGTAATGCAGCTAACCAGAGTACAGGGACTAGCTCCAACAAGTCCAAAGCAGCCAGACTCCCATTAGACTGAATAAGCTAAATGTAGGCAATGGCTTTACACCACTTTACTGTAATTAGTGTTGGCGGAGGGATTCAGAAAGGGGGACTGATGAAGAATGGTTAGACTTGTAAAGATGCTATGGAGCTGAGGTTTTGTCATAGCTGATGCTGAGCAAACATCATAGCCACACATAGCAGCTACATGTACATCAGCTCTTACATTATTGCCAATATGTGAACCGCTGATTCCTCAAAATCAATCTTTGTAGTCATTTAAGTAAGTTAATGAACTGAACTGTACTGACCAGTAAGGCTGCATCTAATGATTATTATTATTATAATGATTATCAATTCATCTGACATTTATTTTAAAATTAATCAATTTGTTGTTTAGTCTATTAGATGTGAAATGTCACATGAGCTGTAGGTGGCATCTTCAAATTGCTCCAGAATTGGCCACAACCCAAAGATATTCACTTTACGATGATACAAAACAGAGAAAAGCAGCAAATCTTCACATTTGAGAAGCTGGAACCAGCAGACGTTTGACATTTTTACTTGATTAATGACATAAAAGATGAATCAATTATCAAATTGTTGTTGATTAATTTCTTTGACAACTAATGGCTTCAGTACTACTCACCGGTGCAATTCCTCTCATCAGAGTCCAGAGCATAGCCGCTATCGCAGCGACAACGGAAGCTGCCGATGGTGTTTCTGCACTTTCCATTTGAGCACAGGGTGTTTATCATCCTGCACTCATTTATATCTAAGGTGTAGAGCAGAGGGATAAAGATAGGTGAGAGACCATTTATGAAACAACGCAGGCAGTATATGCAGTCTGTGGACGGCGCAATACCTTTGAGGAAGGGTCTGCCGTTGATGAAGTCACCCCTGTGCGAGAAGCCTGGGCCACGAGGACAGAGCTGGGCATATTCTGGAGTGCCCCTCTCCGGACATTCGTCACATTCAGGGCCCCAGGCTACACCCACTGAGCAGCAGCAGGCATCCACCCGGTGTTTCCCTGAGATAGGAGCCCCACAGCGCTCATCCTCATGGGTGAGGTAACACTGCTCCGTACGTAGGTCTGGAAGTCACAGGCACAATATTTTACAAGTATTTGATACAATATGAACACCAGCACACATGACATTTTAGACAGTAAGAGGTCATTAATACCACTACACATGGACACACATATACAGCACCCACCAATGCATGTCCTGCCGCTGACATCAACCGTCATCCCTGGAGGGCACTGGCAGAAAAAGGAGCCCGGTGTGTTGATGCACTTGCCATTGATACACACTCCAGGAAACACTTGACACTCATCCACATCTGACAGCAGAGAAAAGACAACATCAACAACAGGTCCAGGGTTTCACATTAATCGAATGAAATGCAAGTCTGAATTTGTCGGCCTCCGTGCCATCAAAGAAGACTTTACCTTCACAGTTATTTCCTCTGACTCTAGCGAAGCCTTTACCACAGATTGGATCTGAAAAGGGAGGGCACACAATACAATGTCAGTTAAATCAGTTATATTGTAAATTTTGGATTTGGTTTACTAAAATGTGCAAAATGGTACATATTAATATTCTCACCTTTTTCACATTTGGCACAGGGGCTGTTCCAGGCTTCTCCCAGTGTGGCACAGCAGTGGGACTTCAGTGTAGCCCCGTTGATGTTGACCTCACAGCGATTATTGACTATCTTCAGCCAGCAGGTGCTCTTAATAGTCTCTGTTTTATGATACAAGCCTTATAGTTACTAGACATTCAGTTATATGGAATGAAATAACATGTGGGTCAACACGGGCTGGTAGGTGTTATTATAGGATACCAAAATTCTGTATTTAATAAGGAAATCTTACATTCAATTAATCTCCATAGCTGAGAGTGCTGATTCGCTTACTAGTAGTAAACTTTCCCTACACAGGAAAAACAGCTTCTCCAGGCTTCACTAGTTTCACTTTTCAGTTTTTTCAAAGTAAGCGATCATTTTATGTTTTAAGTTTTGGTCATATTTGGACAAAATGCAATGGGGGTAATGCTGGTACACCACTTCTCTGGTTCAGTTCTTCTCACACTGTTTAATGTAGTTGATCACTGAGCCGCTGCAATGTTAAACTTGACAGCTTTTTTGTGTTAATAAAAAGTGGAAAAAATGCTTCTTTTTAAAACCACACTGAACTATTTTTAATACTTGATACTTTTAAATGATGATAGGTTTGAATAAGTCAAAGTGTGGTTTTCTTTCATATAATTTCATTTATTATTATTATGTTGAATAAATAAACATTTTGCCAATTTAAGTGCTGTTTTTTTATGATATCAAATTCAAAGAGCACCATACTCACTTACCTATACACTCCAGCCCAGAGCTGTCCAGTGAACTCCCCATTGAACACAAACACACAAAGGACCCTGGGCTGTTCTTACATTCTCCATTTATACAGGGGCTAGACTGACACTCGTCCACATCTGTGAGAGATGGAAACAAAAAGCCAGATTTTTTTTTTCTCATCTCTAATCAATCTGATTTGGCAGACATGCAGTTACATAGTACTGAATGAATGAGTCTCTGACCCTCGCAGACGTCTGCCTTAGGATCAAAGATGTAGCCTTTGGGACACTGGCAGGTGAAACTTCCTGGTGTGTTCCTGCACAGACCGTTTTCACACAGCCTCCTGTTCATCAGACACTCATCAATATCTGAGGAAAAACACACACACAGAGAGACATGATGACTTTCCTCACACTGGCTTTTGATATGAGGGCTGTGTACTTTAATTTTATAAGAGGACAAGGAAATTATAGAGCAGTTAACCTACCGCCACAGTTTTTGCCCGTCAGGTCTACCTCAAAGCCTTCATTACAGGTGCATTTGTATGTCCTCAACATATTCTCACACACCCCATTCTGGCAGATGTCAGGGTCGAGGGCACACTCGTTAATATCTGAGAAGGCAAAGAATAACCTGTTGAACATCACAGTAAGAAAAAACCCTAAGTAATAACCACATTTCATTTGTTTGCTCTTTTTGGTTCCTGCAAGCTGTCTGTTTAAAGATCAATGAAACACGCACAGTGAGCTTGCGTTCATTACCTCTTCCATCGCCAGTTATGCCAATGCCATTGGGGCACAGAGCCAGGAACTCAGCTGCAACAAAACACACAAATAGAACAGTTTGGTTGATAAAAAAGAAGAAATAACAGCGTTTGAGAAAGTATCACATTTGCCTAAATCCAAGAAATCTCAAAGCAAAACATTTAAGACCATGTCATTATCCATTTCCATGCTTTCTCATTTAGCCTGGATGTATATAAAACCGTGTCCTTAATGTGGTGCAGCTCTGGCGTCTTTTGATATAGAAACTTTAATTGGCAGGACTAATGAGAAGTGACTGGATGATGTGTGTGTTTGTGCATGTGTGTGTGTGTCAAACAACTTAGCCTTGACTTCATCACCCTTATTCTGTCATTTATGAAATCCAAACCGCTATGTCAGAGAAGACAAAGCATTTGATCTGGTCATCCTGACTTTGACAGGTGTGTTTTGAATTAAACACAAGCTGTGTGTGTGTGTATGACTGTGTGTGTGTGTGTGTGTGTGTGTGTGTGTGTGTGTGTGTGTGTGTGTGTGTGTGTGTGTGTGTGTCAGGCGGCAGGAGGTGGCTCCATATGTGTAAAGGGTGGAGTGATTTGAATACCCGTACCAGAGCTTTGTGGTGGGCAGGGTTGGCAGGGCTCTCCGTAGGCGTACTCTGTGCTGGCACAGCAGCACTCCGACTTGGTCACAGCTCCAAATAAAGGCCTAACACACTGCCCTCGCTTGTAACCACCATAACACGAACTGCGCATATGTGTGTCTGTTTCGGACAAAAAAAGAGAGACAGGCATGTGAGATGTGAGAAACAGGGATGAGGCAAGAGATCTGGAAAGAGGCTGGAGACAAAAGAGAGAGAAAGGGAGGTGAGAGTCCGTAGCTCCAATAAACAACAACACTGGCAAAACAAACGGTTGTTCTCTCTCCATAATGTCCAGGGATTTGAGGCATTCTCCTGCGCTGATATCATCCCAACGAAAACTCACCCAGACTGAAAAACAGCATTTCAACACTTCCCACACAATACACAAAGAAATGCCATTTGGGGTAATGTAGGAATGTTGAAAATAAAGGCATAAACAGATCTGCTCTCCGCGTGCCAGTCCAGGGGACTGGAGCACCAGGAGGCAGGAAAGCATTTACCAGTATTGAACAACACAATGATGAGCATGTGGTTGCAACAGGTTAACAGGATGAGCTGTTGGTCAAGTTTATTACGACATCATTATTCTCTGCTTTGCCACATTCAGTTTTGCTTATTCTATCACTGATCTGGAAAATATTTGTGCTGTGGTTATTCTGGTTACAAATGCGTAGACAGATGTGACAATAATCCTTAATAGTATGCTCACTCTGAGGTGCTTAGAAAAGTGGGAACAACATTTTGACTAAAGCTTTGTTCACGGTTGGATAAAAGAGGCACATGCGAGAATTCACTAGACGTAAGCATATGTGCTCATAGGAAACTGCTGGAAGAACCAATTCTTTCCCATGGTAGTAAATTAACTTCTTGAGCAGAGACATTGTAAAAAACAAAACTGAAAAAGTGAACTTTTATCTTCTCTGTGCAGCAACAGAGAACTTTCAGAGAAGTTACAGCCAGACTGAAACAGGGGGACACACGCCAAATACAAAAAGAGAGTTTGTGTTGCCTTCAGTAACTGCATGGCTATCTAGCTACCTTCATCTAAAGAGGGTGTTGCTTTTGAACTGAGACTGGTGTGAGATTACTGTTCGCCATGGTATCCAAAGTGAACACATGAACCATTCCTGGAAACAAAACCTTTACTCACCAACACAGACCCGTCCATCCAGGCCCACTGCCATCCCAGACATACACTCACAGCGGAAGGATCCCTCCGTGTTGACGCAGTGGCCGTTCATACACATGCCCGGAGTCTCACACTCATCAATGTCTAGAAACAGATACAGCAAAATCATTTATTCATACACTTCTCTTCACACACAAAACAAATGGTAATAGGCTAGAATCTATTAAAACAAACCAATTTCCTGCTGAAGCAGTGGTTATTAAAGTCCTCAGGTACTTTATTCATTAATAAATGCAGCCAAAACCGCTGCACAGTTTCAGTTTATGACCTCAACGAAGAAAACATTCTTTTCCTTCCCCTTGATCCCATCAGCGTATTACAATAATTATCATAATGAGCGTAAACAATGATAAGTGCGTGTTTATGTGTGTGTGTTCTGTCTGGGCGTGTTGGGGGACAGACAGACTGTAGATCAAGATGATGAGGCCCCAGGGCCCCTTTAGACTACACATTTCATTAATGACTGCATACATCAGCACACTTTACCCCCGCCCTGCTCTCCTATTTATTTATTCTGCTATGACTTAACCAGGTCAGTGTCGGTGAGATCAAACGTCTGTATCTGAAGCCATGTGGAGCAAGAACCCTGAAAAGACTGTTCTTCACGGGGCGTTTGTTGGATTTATGGTTTAAACATTACATTAATTTAAACTCTGTTTGATGTTGCACCTACAGTTCCGTACAGCATCTGATATGACCATATATGACAAAATGGTTGATCAGTTGCTATTTGTGTCTCCTAATCAAACCAGTGCCTATTGTGGCATGCTTTGTCAATTTTAGCAGATGGCCAAATCTCTTTTCTCTTTGCACTGAACAAGTTTAGGGAAAACTGTCTGCTAGAATTTCAAAACAGGCGGGCCCCAACAATCCACATGTCCAGCTGGCCTGCCAGGATGCTGGGGGATTTTTCCAAGGCTTTTAGGGGGATTATTTTGGCTTGTGTGCTAAGACTCCTAAACTAGACTAGACTACTAAAATGACAGAGAGGTAGCCACCTTCCAAGCTAGCTGGAAATGCAGGTTAAAAAAAACAACAACATATATATTCAGGTGATGTAGAGATGTGATTTTAATAATCTGACAGTCTGTGGGCTTTCTGACAAACACACCTACACACATGCGTCCACTGGTGTCCAGCAGGAACCCAGGTTTACAGATGCATTTGAAGTTGCCATCTTCATTGATACAAAGTCCATTGAGGCACATGTTCCTGATGAGACACTCATCCTGGTCTGTGGATGAACAGGAACAAGTTGATAGATTGATAGCAGTGCATTTAGTTAATGATAAAGATATCATATGATATAGATGACTTGGTTAAAGCCACAAACTGGTGGTTTTTCATGGTTTAGTACATTAACAACAAATGTAATATACTTTACATTGTCATTGACCAGAGATGAACTACATTTTAGTTTACTTCATTCTGTCTTGACAACGATTTTCATAGTGCTTGCTTGCTTTAACCAAAGTTATATTGTTTCTCTTAAACCATTCTGTGGCAAGCAAAGACTATTTTCAAAACCCTCCTTGGTACATTCAAGGACACTCACACATTGGAGAATTGATAGTTCACTGCCAAATCATTACACTGGAGAGCTACGTATGCTGTCAGGAAATCAAGTCCAGAAGACAAACACTAAGCAAACATAGGAATCAGGAAATTTTGGACTAAAAATTTAGTTTTTGAGCAGCCAGCTCTTCACTTTTGGATTTTGGAGCGTTCTTGAACAGAACAACAGGCACAATTTTTAATACACTCCACGCCTAAAACTTTATTCCCACGTGTCAATAATATAATTTGACAAGAGAAAATAAAAGGGCCAGGGTACGCTCGATCAGAACTAGTGTGGACACAGCCCCCCCTAATCCGATCTCGGAAAGGTATGGGGGGGGGGCGTTCAACCGTTCTGATGGCGTATACTGGCTCCTTAATGGCAACAAGTGGTTTCTTGTGATGGACTACCTATCTAAAGCAAGTTTGCATGACTTTATAGCAAACTAAAATGAATGGAAACAAATGGATGCCTGCAGAGTCCTTTGGGAAAAAGGTTGGTAGTAATATAACACATACATATTTTGTAGTTAATGGGCTGAAACACACAAAACCACCAGTATGATCGTTTAAAATGCCGCCTATTACGGCACATGCCTCCAACAGACATCGGTATTAAATCTCCACCTCCAACAGATCCACGGTCCATTAAACATTACCCATACCGTGGCTATTACAGAAAACTACACTTTAAATATGTCTCTACTCTATGAATGCAGATGCACTTAAACTTGACAGACCTTGACAGTTTTTGCCATCTGCTGAAATCTCAAATCCAGCGTTGCAGACGCAGTGGAAGCTGCCCTCAGTGTTCACACAGCGGCCGTTGTTGCAGATACGCCCGTTGGCCACACACTCATCCAGATCTGGCAGACACAAACAGATAGCACAGTAAACACATACATCCACTTAAAGTGTGTGTGTACATGCCTGTGTCCGTGTGTGTATGTGTAACCTCGGCACTCTGTCCTGGTTGCAGTAGTCTGGAATCCAACAGGACACTGACAGATGTAAGACCCAGGGGTGTTCAGACATTCTCCATGTGCACATGGGTTTCTCTCACATTCATCAGCATCTGGAGAACAAACATACAGCTCATAAACCTTCTTCACCTTCATGTACCTACAGTTTAGTGCTCGAGAAACTTGTTCCTCACTAAGTCAGAAACCTACCAATGCACTCTCCTCTTCCATCCAACCTGAAGCCCATGTTGCACTCACAGCGATATCCAATGCCTGGCATGGGGATACACCTGCCATTCAGGCAGAGGTTGCGGTAGGCCTGGCACATGTTGGTGATATTCTGGCTTTGGATAATAGCGGGACCTGACAGGAACATTCACACAAACATATCACCTATGGATCATGAAATGCTATAATAATAAATCCACAGTATCTGCTTAGTTTCTTTTGCTGCTGTTGTTGCTGCTGTTTGGTTCCTGTCATCTTTATTTGTGAGATATTGGTCAACAGAAAATTTACATACAGTATGATCAAACAAAGTAGTAAAGGAAACATAATATGCCTGCAAAAGCAAGATGGAATTTCATTTCAAGCATGTAGTCTTGCATTGCCAGACATATCTACACACTACATTTGCACTGTACTAAGATCTGGCAAGACCTACTATCATTCTTATTAATGCAAAAAAAGTTGTGCTGTTTGAATTTCTTAAAAGAAGCCTAAGCTCTGCCAAGCTCCCCTGCAAAATAGTTCCGGAGGAAATGTTATTGCGGAAGATTTTGCAAATGGCTAATTAATAACTTGACATGGTCTGGTCTGGGAAACATGCAACAGTGTTTTCTTTCAGATAGGACATTTTCTTCACATATACTTTGGATATCTTTACAGAAATACCCAGACGAACCAAGCAGCCCTGCGTCAGTGCACAATTAAAGTCTTAGTTGAAGTTTTCCATCATTAACATGTAGCTCGTTAGCTGGAGGGTGTGGGTTGTGATTGCTCAAAACTGGGATTTTGAACATGCCAATCCAAGACCAGTGGGAGGTCGAGCATTGCACATCCACTGAGTCATAACAGAAAGTATGAGCTATAAGCTATTATGTCACACGTCAACACTGAAGAGTGTGAAAGTGAACCAAAAGACAAGCATAAAGCAAAAGCATACCTGGAGGAGGCTGTATAGGTAGATGCGGAAATTGTCCTGGATATTGTCCTGGAAATTGTCCTGGAAATTGTCCTGGAAATTGCCCTGGGATTTGTCCGGGTGTATGGACTGGAATCTGACCCGGTACTTGCCCAGGGACCTGGCCTGGAACCTGGATGGGAATTTGACCAGGAATCACTCCAGGTACCTGGCCAGGAACTTGCCCTGGAGTTTGACCAGGATATGGAACTGGGTAGATACCGGGTAGGTCAGGGGTCCCTGGGACATGACCAGGTATCGGCCCTCCACCGTTCCCATCAGGTATCTGGATGCACAGTTTCTGGTACTCTTCTAAAATGAGCACATGTGGAAAAACAACAGGAGGTCAGCTCTGTGTTGAGAGACATGGAGACACATAGATGAAAACAAGAAATTTAGTGGTGAGTGACCCCACCTGTTCCACGAATGGGGCACATTTCAGGAGTGGACCCATCAGACCAGCAGCGTCCACTATCACAGCAGCACTGCATTTTGGTCAACAGCTGCGAGTTTTGGTTGGCGCAGCGCCCGCTCAGCAGGCTAGCATAGCAGTACCCACCACGAGCATCTGTGGGAAACAACACAGCATGAAGTCAGTGAAACTAAAAGTGCTGTATGGAATATGGCATGTGTTGTCTGCATGTTGAGCAAATTGGCAGGAGTACAATCAAAAAGCAGTCGTCGTTGCTTCAGATTTTCCATCATTTGGAAGATGGAAGCCACTTCCAATAGTCATCACTTCCTATTTATGAGAACCTTTCCTACATACTGCAGTTTCTGGCACTGTGCACCAGCATGACTAACACTCAGGTTCCCTATTAACATAAATATATCATGTCTTGTTTCACACCCAGCCCATCCAGCGTATTCACATGGAGAAACTGACAGGCTACACTACTGATTGCTTGGTTAAGCTAGACAAGATGTCAGGCAAGCGTAGAGCTGGTTGGAGGAAAGACAGTTGGGCCCTTAAGGGGCCGGCGTAGATTAATGCTCGAGAGTTGCTGCATGGGAAACAGACTAAAATGTTTGGCGCAATAGTTCTCTGGAGCAAAAGACGCAGACATTCCTTCCTCACAAACATCCTCTCCTGGGGGGGGGTGTAATGTGAGCGTGTGTTTGCATATGTTTGTGTGTGAATGCATGTGTGTATGCATGCACGTGTGAGTGTGTGCGTGTACATCTAATGGACCATTCTGACCCAAATTCCTCCCTGGTCTGTTTTGGGTCAAACGGAGCTGAACTTGCGAGCTTTACAGGCTTTTCTGGTGATTGTGTGTGTGTGTGTGTGTGTGTGTGTGTGTGTGTGTGTGTGTGTGTGTGTGTGTGTGTGTGTGTGTGTGTGAATATGCACACTGTTATCAACCTCCCACAATGTGGACTGTTCAATGGCACACATGCACAGACTTCACTGCTTCCAACCATGAAGTCAAAAAACAAAGTCACTTGAGCACGAGAAGAGTTCACGTTACTTCTCTTATCACGTCCCCTCCTCAGTTTAAAGGGAATATAGCTCATTGTTGTGGAACGAGAAACAAGCAAGTGACTACTGACCTAAATTCTACCAGCTGGAACGTTGGACAGATTTCAGTACTTTCTGCTCCCAGTGCCAGGCATAAAGGGAGAAGAATCAAAATGGAGTAGAAAAAGGAAATAGAAGGAAGCAGCACCTTTTTTTGCTCAACTGCTTTGTCTCATATTTTAACCATCGTAGGTTACAGTGAACCACAGCAAATGCAATGCAGTCGATTGTCCTTTTGAAGAGGTGTGACAGCCGGTATGACAGAGGACTCACCTATACACCTGGATCCGTCCACTGAGGTGTAATATCCCTGGGGACACTTGCAGAAGTAGCTGCCAACAGTATTCGAGCATTCACCTACACCGCAGAGACCGTGGATGTTTGAACACTCGTCCAGATCTACAGGAGAGGAGAGGAGAGGAGAGGAGAGGAAAGGAGGAAATGACAAAACTATATGTCTCAATACATTTTAGACTGCTTCCTGTTTGTTTGTTCTTTGCTGCTAAAAACTGCATAGTAATCATAACTGTCGATGAAAGCAGTTAAACTGAAAACTAACTTGAAATGTGAACGTCTTCAAGAGTGACTAGAGCACATGTTGGCAATGACAATGGAAATAAGGCATTGTCACAGGATATTAAATCCAGGGGCCTCTGTAGCTGCTCTTCTGTTTGCACCGTTAACCGCCAAGTGCACATCATTATGCACAACGTCTGTTAAGAAGTACACTGTAACTTAGACCCATTTGAAATGTCTTTTACACAGTCCAGAAGTTTTCCGGCAATTATTTCTGGTCATAAAATATCACGTATTTTACTCTGCAAATGGGTGCCACAAAACCCTGCTCAGTCTGTTTCACCAGAGTTAAACTTGGTCTGGAACTTGTCATATTCATGTCTTAATGAGCCTATATTTTTCACAGGCTAACTGTGGGTCTTTATTTGTGGGAGAATAGAAGTGATGCAGAGAGAAGGATTTTATTTAAGATTTTTCAACCAGAAACATAAAAAAATATTGTGAGTCTCTCAGTGGCCACAATTATAAAGTAAGAAAAGATTGTGATCCAACAATTGTGTAAGCCAGTCAGAAGTTGGTAATTAGGATCCCCAGCTGAGAGAAAAATGTCTTTTCAAAACTACATGTGAACATAATGTTCACTCACTGTCTCTTGATTCATGTTATGGACTGATGTACCTGGCTGAGAAGCTGTTTTAAAGCAAAACTATCTAACTTTTGCTGAACAACGGGCCACTGTGGCTACAAGTGACAGTAATACTAAATGCTAAGCTACTAGTTAGCATTTAGCTAAAATGCTAAACTAATGTAACAGTAGCGCAAGTGGAGAAGAGTCATAAGGGACTCAGTAATGTGTATTATACAGCAATATTTACATAGACTTTACTAACATCAGCCTCCATAAGCTACTGGTCATACCAGACCAAGTAAGGTTGTAGCAGCAAAACCCCCTCAGTGTATTGAATTAAGCAATGGTGCGTTTTATTCCTCAAGAATTCAGCTTTTTAAAGTGTGTTATTTCTTCTTAGTTACATAGTCTCACCTTAACACAAGTATAAGGGAAAAAAACAACTTAAATCAGCCTATCTTGTTGTGTTATACTGGATTACTGAGAGAAAGCTGAGGGCTGCTACGGTTTAATTAAACGTATTTCAAAGGAAGGGCAAAGTGGCTTATGTGTGGTCTCTCCCCACAAAGTAATAATCAGAAAACCGCGACTGAGGCCAAGTTAACCACAACTAGGCGGATGTGGCTTTTAATTTTACTTTCACATAGTTAATTAGGAACTTTTAAAATAATTTCTGTTAGCTGAAAGTCAGACATTTCACAGTTTTAATGTGGTGGCTGCTAGCTTGATTCTCACCTTCACATTTCTGTGAGACCTCGTTGAACTTGTGCCCAGCGGGGCATTTACATTCAAAGGATCCCACTGTGTTGATACAGTTTCCTCCTTGACAGATGCCAGGGATGGCCTGGCACTCATCCACATCTGTACATACAAAGCATACAATTAATACACACCCTAACACACACATACATGAACACACACACACACACGGGCACACAGATTCCTTTAATGTACAAAGCTAGATAAATGACACAGAGACGGTAAAATAAACTCAGTAGAGGGGCAAGAGGGCATTAACACACAAATCTGCACACAGCTGCATGTGCATGGATAGAAATTGGGTCTGTTTGAACAGACTGGCTCTAACTTTCCTGCGATCAACAGAGTGACAAGGGAAAAGAGAAAGAGAGAGAGGAATGTCTCCTGCAGGAGGAACAGAAATTGAAGCCAAGTCGACCAAGGAAGAGATAGAAAGAGGAAGAGAAATACAGAAAGGACAGGGCTACAGGCAAACAGAAGGTTTAAGTTGAAATCTGTGACGTTGTGAGTTACATTGGTGATTAAATTAAATTAATTTAATGACTCTGACAGATGAAAACATAGGTGTCAGGCTGAAAACCTCCAGGAGGCTGTGACCTGATGCAGTCTCAGAGTACTCCATGTTTTTCTGGGTCCTGGCTCAGGTCCGCCACCCCTGCAGAGGTTCTGATGTTGTTGGGTCTGGAGCAGGCAGGCAGAGGGCCGTCTTTCCAGAAATGAGCTCTCCCACGTGGCACCGCCACTGACCCGTGTTACTGACTCTGACAGTCCCGCCACAGCGGGTGTCTGCGGGCATTCCATACACATGTGGGAGGCACTGCCACCCACCCCAATTTAACCCAATTAGAACTAATCCTCCAGAGGGGATGATGGGTAGAGATGAGGGGATGACAGAGGGAGAGAGGTGAAGGCAGACAAGAAGGAGAGAAGAGAAGGAGTTAAAATGGGCAGAGAGAATAGAAGCAGCACTTTACCCGAAGAAGGAGAGAGGAGGGAGGGTGACAGAGGGAGAAAAAAAAAAGAGACAAAAACAGAAAAGAGACAGAGACGCTGAGGAACAGACTTTACCTTGGCACGCCCCAGTGCGGTGGTTTGGTATGAACCCTCTTCGGCAGGGGTGAGGCTGGGCTGGGCACATCTCACAGGGGTGACCCCACGCCCGTCCCACTGTGGCGCAGCACAAAGTCTTTGTGCACACAATGCCTGTGAGCTGGCCTTGACACATCTGGTTACTCACCGAGGCGAAGCACGGCCCAGTGCGGTAGTCTGTAGAGGAAAAGCAGAAATTCACTTTTGTGAAAAACTTCGCTTTGTCTCTTTATTTTCAGTACGAACACGATGAAAAACACCAAGGTTTGGTAGCCAGTCAAACACGTAAACAGAAAGAGAAATTTGAAAAACACTTCTATTGGTTGAAGTATGTTAGATTTAAAAAAACAAGTGAAACAGTTCGAACATTTCAACCAAAACTGTGATAAAGAAAGCTAAAGCCAATGATGAAAAAATAGAAAATGAAGTTGATTCTGTGATGAATTAACAGAAACGTTCAAACTGAACTGTAATTTTGCATGACATCTACAACTCGCTCACATCATACTGTACGTGATGAAAGTGCTGCAGACGGACAGTAACACCCTCCATAAAGAGCGCATTGTCTGTTTCTGGCATTTTAATCGGTCTGGCTCTCAGGTGCATTGTACGTACGTGTGTGTGTGTGTGTGTGTGTGTGTGTGTGTGTGTGTGTGTGTGTGTGTGTGTGTGTGTGTGAAAAGCAGAAATAGGGAAGGGGTCTGGAAAACCTTTTAAAGTTGTGTGGGCGGCTGTGGAGAGTAATACGCACAAGCTAGAATAAGCAAGGACACCCAGACAATGAAAAATCAGTCTGCTGCACATATTATGTGATCATCAGTTCTTTAGTTACCTGTATTGTGTTTTTAAGGCAAAATGGCACATTTACCATGTGGTGTGCTGCTTTTTATTATTTTTCTAGTAATACACAATCTAGGGAATACCGTAGGTCATCATCCCTAAGGCCGGCAGAGGCTGACTGACAGGGCGTGTGTATGGAACACAGTAGGTGATTTCCACACTAGCTACAGCAGCGTAGAGTTAAAACTAAATAGCTTATAATAAATTTGAGCTCAAGAGTGCGAAGAAAGTCCCTCCATGGAGGTTCTTCATCTCTCCTCCCCTTCAAACTGGTTTAAACCTAATTCCCTTGATCCCGCAGCTTGCATGCATCTTTCCCCTCACTTCATCCTCTCTCCAAACACCACTCCTTAGTTGCAAACTCCCCACAGATTTAACAAAAATCACTGAATCTTATCAGGTCAAAGATTGGAAGATGGCGAAACAGAGATAAGGACAGCGAGAAAGAGAGAGGGAAAAACTCATCCCTCCCAAAAGAATCTGGCCGAGATCCAAAGGCAAAAATCATTTCCACATTTCACGGCAGACAACAGACAGCGAGAGGAAAGAGGGAGACCAGTTCCAACAGCGCAGTCGTTTAAAACAAACGAGACATTGTGCGTTTCCCGTGTGGACCAGGGCCCAGCCCAGACCCGTCACGTGCACCACAGCCTCCATGGTCTCTCTGCCTCTGGCACCAGCACTGTTTGAAACAGAACTGGGTCATCTCTCCCTCTCTTTCTCACTCCCTCCTGCTCAGGCTCTACTGGAGACCGAATGCTTTTGATTCTTAGTCTACTTCTCCTTCCACCCAGCGGTGGAAAGTAACTAGGTACATTTACTCAAGTACAGTTTTGAGGTACTTGTACTTTACTTGAGTATTTCCATTTTGGGCAACTTCTACACCACTTCTACAACATTTCAGAGGGAAATATTGTACTTCTTAATCCACTACATTAATTTGAGAGATACCAGAAAGTTAAAAATAAGTTGCATGCTAAACTAAACTCAGATCATATCATGCATTGTAACATAACTACCTAAAATGCGCTACAACATTTAAGGAATAGTTCAACATTTTGGCTTATTTGCCTTCTTACAGAGTTAGAGGAGAAGATTACGACCACTTTCATGTCTGTATGGTAAATGAAGCTACCTCCAGGAGCCGGTTAGGTTAGCATACAGTAGCATCAAGACTGGAAACAGCTAGCATGCTCTGTCTAAAGGTCAGTCTGTCCAAAATAGTCCTGCACATAAACCCCTGTAAAACTGCAACCTGTTGTTTTTACACTAGTTGTTCTACGGATTAAACAAATGAGAGTGCTAATTAGTGACCTTTAGTGGTGCAGGTAGGCAGATTTTGTTACCTTCAGACAGAGCCAGGCTAGCTGTTGCCTCCTGTGCCTGGTATATATGCTAAACTAAGCTAACCATCTTCTGGCTCCAGCTTTATATTTAACAGACACATATAAGATTGGTATCATTCTACTTATCTAACTCTAGGCAAGAACGCTAATGATTGTATTTCCCAAAATGTGAAACTATTCATTTAAAAGTCAATGTAACAGTAATTCATAACACTCTCAAAGGGGCCATTCTGCAAAATAAGTACTTTCCCTTATGAACTTAAAAGTTTCTGTACTTTTACGTAAAAGTTTTGAACGCAGGGCTGGTAATAGACTGTTTTAACATTTTTTACTTTTAATTAAGTAAGGAATCTGACTATTTCTTCCACCACTGCTTTCAACGATGTTCAGCTTTGAGACAACAAACCCAACACGTTGCCAGGTGTCTTCTGTATCTACTTAAAGCCTACATTATGTGCCTTACCTACAACAACAAAGAAATACAATGTCTATAGGAAACTCAATTACAGGAGCTATGGAAAGTTTTTACATGGCGCCCATATAAGCTGAGTACAGCAGACTGTGTAAAGAACTCAAGTTTCTCTTTTCATCAGATTAAGGTTTATGTGTTTACAGTCGGCCTGCCACATGTAATCCATCTGACATAATACCTGCTTATTACAGCTGTTAGTGGAGGAGCAAGCACTACAAACACAAAGATCTGAGCATGAAAATATAGCAAATACAAGTGCAGCACTTAAACAGTCAGCTGAAGCAAACAGGGAGAGGCGGACAGCTGTAGGGTGAAAGTGGTGTCATTTCATCTGTCATCTTACTGTCTCTCTGTGAACTGCATACAGCTGGGGGATCCACCCATGTCCTGTACATCTGGGAGCAATCGCACATGTTCACACACAAATGCATGCAAACACACACACACACACACACACACACACACACACACACAGAATCTCAGTGTCCCAACCCCTCATCCGCAGTCTAGCCAGGGATGATCTCAAAACAGACCAAAACTTAGAAAAATGTTGCTCTCATTTTTGCTTTACTGCTCTACTTTTGGAAACACGTCAATTATCGTAGGTGCTTCAGTAAACTTGCATCTTAATATGGGAGTGGGTAGTTTGTTTTGACTCTCATTAGCAAGCGATTTCATATCTGCGCAGAGGTGCAGTTACTTTTGAGAGAACAATAGAAATGTTGGCTTCCTCAGTGACCGGTGAGTTTATGCACAACAACAGCCTCGGTGTGAACAGGAGGGAAACCCGCCGGGAAGTGGGTCAAAAGAGTTTCCTGGATTAACTCCAGAATGTTTGTACACACACACACACACAAAAATCTGTCCACCTTTCCCACATCCACCCTTCCTTAATCTGCCCCTTGCAGATGGTGCTCATAGCATCCTTACATGCCTTAACGTATGCGTAATTTGTGTGCAGGCATCCGTGTATGCGTATGTTTGTGTGTGTTTCCATGCATGTGTTACGGGGGCTTATATCTGGGTGGGGCCTTCCCCACTGGCCCGTCAGCAGATTTCTCCATCCTCCCAGGACTAACAAGTTGAGCACGCATTCAAACACACACAGAGACACACACACTTGGTTATCTATTTACTGAGGTTTGCATTGGGCTAGAACAGAGCTTGATAGGGGAAAGTCAGAGAGGCATTAAGAGACAAAGGAGCCCCTCAGCTCACTGACCAGCTTCCCTGTTGTGCTCTGGCTGCTGGCTTATTGACTGTATAACTCACGTGTTGCCATGTTTCAGGCCAGTCTTTCACCAGCATCCCAAGTGAACTCGATGGCATCACACCAAAAGCTCGACTTTATTGCTCCGTAGCTAAACGAGACTGCAGCGGGAGCAAAGGGCCCTGCGTGCGATCAGCAGCAGTGTGGCTGGGTCTCACCAATCCCACATTCCAACCTAAATCACATTTGTAACCATTCAAAGAACACGTTGATGTACCAGGCTGCATTTTCGCTGCAGTCAGCTGTGCCTGGTGGTGGGACCACTGGTCAGCAGATCACCAGTCACTTTGGCAGCATACAGCTCAAAATCGCACAGCTCTGCAGTAGTGATGTGTTCATGTTGAGCCCTAATAGCACCAGGATCTTTCCACATCCAAGAAAACCTCTGAGTTCTGAGTGCAGCTACTTCTCCCCTGGTCAGATCACGTGTCTGTAGAAAACCTTGTGTTCTTGCTAATGTGATAAGATCAAGCCACAATGGGGCACGGTTCTGTAAATTGCATTAAAAACAGTGTGGGGTTGTGCATGAGCGCACAGATGTGTGTGTACACGTGTACTTTATGCATGTGCTTGTGTTTGCGAAAGCACAATGGCTTTCCCTTGGGAGGTGATGGATCCTAGCCAAGGAAATTCCAGTGAAAGTAACTTAACCCAAAACGCCACTGTATCCATTGGCCTACTTTCTCTACCTCTCTTGGTGTAACCAAATGCAAGATGAAGGACCAAATAACTGATAAATTCACTGGGCTGCAAATACTGATTATTTTCAGTATTGATCAATCTGTTGATAACTGTTTTGATTAAGCCCATAAAAAGTAGTCATAATATTTAGTCAATAAAATAAATAATGCCCATCACAAGTCCACAGAGCCTAACATGACATCTTCAAATAGCCTGTTTTGTCCAACCACCAGTCAAAAAACCCAAAGATATTCAATTAACAACGATACAGAATTAGAAGCACATCCTCACCTCTGAGAAGCTGGAACCAGATAATATTTGGCATTTTTGCTAAATAAATTACCTAAAGGACAAATCAATTATCAAAACTGCTATATATATTATACTACATATATATTCAGTACTATAAAGTTATAATATCACCCTGCACTGACCAGTTCAGGCATATCTAAATCTTGGATTTTTCCATGAACTCACACTGACACAAATGGATTCCTCACCTCAGTTCAGTACAATATACTGTGTCAAGATGAATGACTGAAGATGGAAGTTGGTCTCCAAGCAGCTGCCAGACCCACAAACACAAACACACACACACAGAACAAAAAGTCTGCCTGTTTCATAGCAGACAAGAAACAACCATTCATAAAGCAGCAGACAGTGAGAGGCCAGTTTGCATGCTTGTCACCTTACATGGCAAATCACAGTTTTAAGACCAGATGTGCTTAAAGTCATTGCCTGTACATCATTTCTTCATCAGAAATCATTAAGACACAACAGCAGAGTGTTTCCGAGATTTCTTGTGTTCCCTGAAAAGTATGAACATCTAGAAGATACTGTGTGCTTCATTTGAATTCCTCAACAGTCTCACAAACCTCTTTGGTGAAGCTTCCACTGGAAAAAGTGGAACCCTCCACACAACCAGATAGTGTGTTATTAGTTGCAGGGTTGAAGAAAACACTAAAGTAAACCAAAGGACAAATAAGCCAGATCTCACTGACAGGCCTCTGAAGCATGGCCTCGTTAAAAGGGACGTTACTAATTAGGAGCTCTGCTGCCAATCCAAATATTAGCTTTCCAAGGTCACCACTTTGACCTCTACAGGTCATCACTGCCACAGACCCCCAGCACATACACAAAACACACACACACACACACACCTGCACACGCACACTGTTCACTCACAAACACAACGCAGGCCGCCCTCGGTTTGCGTGTGTTTGTATACTTTGGAGCCTTTGCTCACATGTGCCAGAGAGCAACCACAGGAGGTTGGGAGGTCTTCAGTTAACAAACAGCGCACATTTAGAAAGACATTACATTCCCCAGAGCATAGTTTGAGAGCAGATGTGGAAAATAATGGTCATTTCTGAGCTCAAGCTTGACATGCAAATGTTCCACAACAAACCACATTCCTGGAGCCGCTGGCATGACTAAGCAGGAATCGTCTTCAGTCACAAAAAACAACCGCCATTCAACACCAAGTCACGTTTTCACAAAAGCAGCACATATGGCTTTGAAAACTACTTCAGCAGAAGCGAGTAGAGAATGTAGAACATGGAGACAGAGTGATGTAAGATGAGTGAGGAGAAATGCTAAGTACTGCAGCGTGGCGCTCATTACTGTACCTCTCTCACACTGAGCCCCGGTGAAGCCGTAGGTACACACACATCTGTTGGGCGCCACACACCGTCCTCCATTAAGACAGCCATTTTCACAAACCGCTGGAGAAAAAAAGAGAGGAAAAACAAACAATGACACGACACTGAAAGAAAGAGAACAAAGAACTCAAAGGATATTTCTGGTTTACACAACTTGGGTCTTGTGTTTGTAGTTTTGGCCACCACTTATATTGATTATGAGGACATTGTAGTCACTAACGCAGTTGCAGAGATCTGGGAACACGATGACGTCGCTAAAGAAGTCAGATGGGGCAAGAAAGAAGCAGCCAACGCTCAGACCAGCCACACACAGTTTAGGCACATTATCTAAACCACTTTATTTGGAGGTTAAACCAAAAGTGAGCACACCCGAAATGCTGGCAATGATCCTTCATTGCACAGGAAAACAGTGCACACACAGCTATAGTAAGTAAGCTCGGTCAAAGTCGTATCAGGAAGTTGGTCTGTACACTGTGAAAGATATTTGATTACTCATTTTCCAGTTCGCCCTTGTTCTCTCTTCCAAATGCGTTTTGGGTATCTGACCATCTGACCATCTCATGTTTCTTGACCTGTCGCACTTCTTTTTAGAAATGTTGCCGGGATCACATCTCAGCAAGTAACTTAGTAAGTACAGAGTTGGGAAGGATGGCCAAAAATACAACAAGCTAGCGGCTCTGAGAGGCTTGTACTTGGGCGCAGCAGGGCTTTGAGCTAAACGCTAGCATAGCAACATGCTCCCAATAATAATTAATGATGTTTAGCACGTCTAATGTTTACCACGCTTACTATCTTAGTTTAGCGTGTTAGTATGCTGACATTTTCTAATTAGCATTTAGCACAAGCTTAAAAGGAAAAATGTGAAAATAGAGGTTATATAGCATATCTTTGTCTTAAATTATGTTAAAATATGCTGATAATGTTGAAGTGTGTCACAGTGGTATTTTCAGGATGATCCTCACGTTGACCACAGTGGTTTCCCACGTAGCCTTTCTGACACAGGCAGTGGTCCTCAGCACAAGATCCCCCGTTCATACACCGAATATTACAGTGCTGGACTGTGGGCAGAACAGTACAAACACAATGTTGGAGTTAAATTCAGAGTACATTAACATGCACTTCAGATTAGATTTACAACACAAACAAAATGCACTCTGTTTCTTGAAAGTTGTGTATATAATTTCCTAGAAATTTATGGTGCGCAAACAGATGAGCGCATTGGGTTGAAGCGCTGTGAGCTGCAAGAGAGTAACATGGAAGAGATGTTGACGGTGGATGTCTTCCAAAACACACACACACCCAATCGACTCACACACACACACACAGCAACCCATGAGACTGACCACTATTTGCAAGAACGTGATTGCAACATATATCAATTGCATGGGGCAGTTTCAAGGGATGTTTTCAGGAGGTTCTTTGGCTTCGTATCTCATATTTTTGTACCATGCTAGTTAGTGCTCATTACTCATGATGAGGAGAAGAAAACTTAAGAAAAAAAGATGCAAATGGCACAGTGTGGTCTGAACTCAAAAAATCCTGAGCCAATTACAATCTCTTTCATTTATGTCTTACAGAGGAAAAAATATGACAAGGCTGCATATTTTCTGTCATCTATCATCTGTCACAGCTTGTCATTATTGTTACTGCATGGTGAAATGTTTTTCTTAAGATTAAAAAATGCAAAGGCGGGGGTGTGGTCTAGGCCGTGCTTTCCAAAAAACAAGCAGTTTCGACATACACTCCTATTTACGTAACTCATACCATTAACATGTTTATCTGTTGGACAAGCACCAGTTAACACCCCCATCTATGCACACAATATAATAAAACCCATCAAGCTGATGATAGTGAGCGTCCAAGGAGTTCACTTCTAGGGAAAGGAGAGGTGCTGTTTAATGACCTGACTTGGCTCCACAAGATGGGGCGATCTGGCCGTTGGGGCAGGTGCACATGTTGGGTCTGGAGCAGAAACCATCTCCGCAGGAACTCCGGCAGATCGCTGCAAAGAAAAACATGGCCCTCGGTCAAAAAACGTAAAAATGTCTTCTGTCAGGTGCAAGATAAAATAACGGTCTTGATTGTGTGTGAGAGAAAATTCATGTTATGTATCTGTTGCTTGTCAGCCTGTCTGCTGCTGATTTTGAATTTCAGGTTAGAATTTCATTTGGTGCAACTTCAGCCATGATCTAAACCTCATACTGAACTCTCATCTATAATATTTCAAATGTCAAACAGTCCAAATATGGACAAATCTTTCTTTTAACCTTCATCATCAAGTTATAAAAGCCTGCTTGGCAACAGCGTTGAGCTATTTTCTTCTTTGAGCTTTGTTGCCATAAATGTGTACCAGTGTGTGTTTTCAGTTGGTGCTGGCTGTTTTTCGCTCAGTTGCTCTCTTTCCCACAGACTGTTGTTGGCATGGTCCTCTGCCCCCAGCTCCCATCAGGTACAGTCCAGCCGCTGACCCCTACTCCCTGAACCCCACTGCTAAACAATGTCATTAGAGCCGCGACAGGCATCCGGCCAGCCGACCAGCCAGACTTGCAATCACACAACTCTACAGCCTCTTAGACCTTCCTGTCTACTGAGGGGGAGAGAGAGGGAGAGGGAGAGGTGGGGAGGAAATACAAAGAAAGAGAAAAGAAACCAAGAAAAAGAAACCACTGCCAGAATATCTTAGTAAATGGACCAAAATGAATGACCAATTCCCCCTTGTTTTAGGTCATGTGGTCAGCTCATCACCACCATTAACCACACCAAGCCACTGCTAATGTAAAATTACTGGGTGCTCAAACACCTTCAAACAACTCAGTGGCAAAATTTGGTTTGTACCTGAGTAAAGTCCCATAAATGAGTACCATTAATTAGGCAAAAGGAGAAATATCTATAATAAAGTTTTTGTACACCAGTATAGATAAGACAGGTGCGTCAGGGAACATAAGATAAATCAAGAAAAGATCTGTTATAGCCATCTAGAAAGAATCTACTACTTTTTAATATCTTGCATTAGATAATGTTTGCAATATTTGTTTTTGCGTATATACTGAGGTTTTTAGAGTTATTGATATTACAATAATCTAATTATTATTGAAACTGTAAGCTAGCTTTGAAGCTTTGAAGTCGACCGTACTGTAAGTGTTAGCTTACTTTGTCACCTGTGCAAATTCAAACAGATTGCAAAACAATCTGAAAGCAACAAAACTTCTGAAAGTGTTGGCTGTGAGTATTATTAATGCTCATTCATTATCGCTGCAAACCCTTACTGGTGTGACCTAAATGTTTCATATGACAGACTCACGGAACAAGTGCAATAAGTTAAGTAATGTAAAGTAAAGTTACATACAATTATAGTGCATTTTATTCCTGCTATCGATTAGATACTGTTCAAGGAAGAGGATGAATTCATTTCTCATGTGCTGCAAATCATTGAATATTCAACCCCGGTCTACAGGAGTCACAAATTCTGTTGGATTTTTTTCCCAACAAAGTAGAACATTTCAGGCAATGTAACATGCATTCACTTTGGTGTATAAACAATAAAAAAACAGCAGGGTGCTGGACTCTGAAAACTACTGCTGGTGATGGTGATGAAGAGCTCAAAGTTCTACCTGACCTGAATTTGCAATGGTAGTAGAATAACTCAGGTGATACTCACGAACGATGCACTGGTTTCCATCCGTAAGAGTCCTCCAGCCTGGGCAGCAGTAGGCGTTGTTCCTTGTGCCACACACATTTGGTCTGTGGAAGATACAGCATCAGAAAGTCAATAATCCATGTCACACAGTTCAAGTCAAGCCCATTTTATTTATATAGACCATAATCACAGATCTGTCTTAGAGGGCTTTACAGCATACAACACCCTCTGTCCTAGACGCTCGATATCTCTCTACTGATGGAAGCTCAGTGATTACTAATCCACATACAGTTGTCCACACAAATGATCAAATTAATTCACTCATCACATGCACATTTGTAGGATTAGCAAACACACAGCCCCTCCCAAAATACTGAAATTATGTTTTCACAGCCCCCCAAAAAAGCATAAAATGCCCATCACGTTTCTAAAAACATCTTGTGCAACAACACTACAGTATACGTTTGTCATTGACTATGCCAGTGGTTCCCAACCATTTTTGCTTGCCACCCCATACTAGGAGGCAAAGCCAACTCATGACCCCTCATCATGGGTATCAGTAGTGAGTAAGAGTCAGTTTCCCTTATTTTTTAGTCCTGAATAGTTCAAACTATAAAGTATTTCACATGAAAAAAATTAAAGACAAATTATAGGGTACTATTTCTTACCCCTGCAATTATATAGTGACCCCTTAGATTCATCTTGTGACCCACTGTGGGGGTCTCAAACCACTGGACTATGCTATGGTGTGTGCTACTTGCTGTCGGGCGTGGCCTGGAATGCAGCATTTGGTGAGGAAAATATTGTGCTGCACAAGATGTTTCAAGAAATTTGACACACCTGTAAAAAAAAATATGTGGGCCATCCTGCCACCTACAGGTCTGTGACAGGCCTACATGAATGTGAATTTGTAATCACCTGCTGGGCATGTATTGACCCAGGGGTCAGTGTATATACTGTACAGTGTAACTGCAAACAGATCCATGACTGTAGATAATGAAGCCTGTTGGATCTCTGAAACATTCTTACAGTGGTAAGTCAGCATGACACAGTGTGCAGCCTGTATGCACTTCCTGCCTCTGAACCCAGATGTTCTGACACATTTACTTAAAGCATGTCAAATAAAAATGCCAGCAGAGAATGCTCATTGAGCTGTCTACTGTGTGACCTTCATCAGCTGTTTGCTGTCATCACTGGACACAGACGTCCTTTCTTTTCTTTTCTTTTCGTTCTTGCTTTCCTTCTGTCTCTCTCTCTCTCTCTTATTCACATGCACCCACACACACACACACAACCTCTCCAGCAGTGACCCACTGTGTACAGCTGCAGATGTGATTTATCCACAACTGGGGTGTGGTGTTTTTGGCCAGAAAGAGAATTAGGCTGTTAGTCTCTCTCTCTCTCTCTCTCTCTCTCTCTCTCTCTCTCTCTCTGCCACAGCCACACATGACCAATGGCCTCCTTTGTTTGGATGTAATTTATTATTGCAGTCAGCAGGAATGTGATATTCTTGCCAGTATTTAATTACTAAACTTTGCTCCAAACTTCCCATCATAGACAATGTCACTCATGGGTCTCAGTCTGCCTTATTAAAACACACACACACACACACACACAAGCAAGTGTTTTCTGACCTTCAATGATATGTGAGAAGAACAGACACCTGCTCCAAGCCAAAAAATTTAACACACACACAGAAATATGCTCATTTAAATTAAAAGTTGAAAAAAAAAAACTGGCATAGAGTGGAAGAGTGGAGGAAAAGAAAAGAAATTGTTCCCAAACTGGACTAATGAGAATTATCATGGTCACATTACCCTCTAAGGACGTCCGGCCCTCCCCTCCTCTTGGCCCTGCTGGCTCTGGAGTCGGTCTGCTTGGTCACCAGCTCGCTGTCCCCGGTGTCCACCACCTCTGCAGCGTATCCAAGCTCGGCGCAGAGCGACAGCAAGGCCACCAGAGCCACGGCCAACTGCAGCAGCCGCCCTCTACACTTACTGTCCGGCATATCCACGCTCAAGTGTACAACTCCAGTGCTCGGTAGAATACAAGTCTCCTTAAATAGTTTCCCAGCCCCGTCGACCTCTGCAGTCTGGAGTCAAAGCTGCAACACAATAAAAAAAAAAAATTACCAAAAAAAAAAAAAAAGAAAAAACAACATTTTTGGAAAAGACGCAGAGGAGAGTGCGGGAGATGCTGCGCACAAAAGAAAAACAACTCTTCTGCACTCTGAGAAGAAGGTGGTGTGATATGACTTCTGCCATTATTAAGTTAAGAATTAAGAAAATCATTCAGCTCAGATTCGCAAAAGCATGCAGTGTAAAATGATAATGTGCAAAATTGCGCAGGAGTGAGTCGTTACTTTACCTTGTCTCCAGAACAGGAGATTCGCCTCAGACCCGACAGAGGACTACTTCACTTTTACTTGCAGGTATTGCTGAATAAACGTTTAGAAGAAAACTGCGGAGAGGAAGAAAAGTCACTCAAACCTTTCGCTGAGCTGCTATAAATAGATGCGCATCGTAACTTTTGGAGTCTGCTCGTGCGCATCCAGTTGTGTTGTTGGCTTTGCACAGATAAGTTAGAGGAGCTGACGCATTCCAGGGGATGAGAATGGCAAAACTCACTGCGTCTCTCCCTCACAGCAGAGCTCGTTCCTCATCCCTGCTCTGCTCAACTTTCCCCAAAACTGTTTTTTCCTTTCTTCCCCTGCTCTCGCGATACAAAAGCTTGAGTGCAAAAATGTACAAGTTAAGCTCTGGACCTTTAGCTTGGACTATTAACTGTTACGATAATATTATAGTCAACCCAGAAAAGCTTGGAAGAAGAAGACAGAGCTTCTAATACTCTACTAACTTTGTGTGTGTATGATCATAAATAATCTACTATGAGATCATTCTTTGCATTTTTTTAAAGAAACAATGCACCTGTTCACTCTTTACTGTGAAATGTGGCATGTACCACTCCTTAACAAGGCACACTTTATACAGTAAAGTGTTGATAAGTTGTAACTAATGGCTCTATTAATGTTAATAAATAATTTACTGATTCTTTATCAGCAATAAGCAATTAATAAGATCAACTAATAGGTTATCAGTAATTTTAAAAAAAGTCATATTGGCTGGTATTGATTCTTTATATTTGTTATATATGTTGGTAGCCCTTTAATAAATGTGGGTTTCTCACTTTCTAATAACTCATCAAGTCTGCAGATATAGATGTTAATAAGACATTAGTTAAGTGTTTTTTTTACCGTAACCCATTGAATCTGCAGCTGCAAACGTTAATAAACTGATTTAGGTGCAGATTTCCCGCTGCCTTTTTCCAGAAGGTAGTTCTTCCTAATGAACTAAAAAGTCAAAAAGACAAAGCAAGTATCTTGCATCTTTCTGGACTTCAAAAGGGCGTTTTCATAATCTGAGAATCAAAAAGTTGTTGATCTATAAACCATTATTTTTACAACTTATACAACTTTTAAAATGGCCCCTCACTACAGAAAGTGGTATCAAAATGTAGTTTAAAGCAATTAACCTTGTTCAAAAAGTGACTTTAGCCACAATAGCTGATTTGCATTACGCTTTTTATGAGTCCCAGTGTGCAGAACTTTTCCCAATCCCAATTTTGTCCCAGTGAATAAAATGTGAAAACTGTTTTATTCCTCTGTCCTGTAAATGTTTACACTGTGCATACAGTGTGTATTGAGGAATTTTGTCCAGTGCAGTGAGTTTTCACACACACGGATTCATGCCTGCAGCCACACCCTGCAAATATAGTCAGCCTCTTAAGTATGCTATCACTCTAAAACCAAGAGAAACCTCCTGACACTGTATATTCCACTACACTGGTTTCCACTATCAGCTTTTTCCCCCCCTTATTTCTTCTGTTCATTATTATCCGCATTCTCCTCTCACACATGTCCAAACACAGCCTCAACCTGCACTTATCCATAGATTACGTGTTGATCATTTTGCACGTTAGATTTTGCAGTTTTGATCAAGATAATATGTTCAATATTGTGAATTTTGTGCTATTGTAATGTCTTGTTTTTACTTTGGATTGCTGTAACTCATGTCTGCACAACAAATTTACCCTTGGGTACTAATAAAGAAACCTTAACCTTAATATCACCTTTGCCAGTGCAAGGCTGAGACAAAAAAGAAAACAGTGGTGACCTGCCTCAGCTGCTTCAACTCGTCTCGCCTTATGTAGCATTTCATCTGGTGTACAAGATAGTATATATCATTAACTGAACTTCTACAACTTTTCTTTTCCATCTTCTTACACTCAGGTTGAGGCACGCATCTCTGCTAGCCTTGCTGACATCTCCAGTTGGATGTCTGCCCACCACCTCAAACTTAGTCTCAACAATACCGCGCTGCTTTTTTTCCCCCTGGAAAGTCCTGCCCTCTGCAAGGCCTCTCCATCACTGCTGACAAGACCACGTTTGCTCCTGAACAGACTGCCAAGAGTCTTTGTCTGCCTCAAGACAACCAACTGTCAGGCAGCACCCGGAGTGCAACCACAGTGCAATCCTGCAGGTTTGCTCTTAATAATCTCCGTCCAATTCAGCTTTTTCTAATCAGAGTCCTTACAAAGCTTCTTTATTTGTCCTGTTTCGACTATTGCAGCTTTCTCTTAAGACAGCCTCCTAAAACATTCCCCGGGCTAATTAAAATTACTTCATGTACTGCTGGGTAGCTTGTGAATTTCCCTGTGGGGAAGACTTACCTTATTTTATCTTAATGTATAATAATACATCATGGTTTGGAGTAATTAATAACCACATTTACAGTCGGATCACCTTCTCTTCTTTCCTTAATATATCTCCTGAAAAAATCCATTCCCTCTCTTTTGCTCTAACATTTTATTATTTGGGACTCTTGGATCCATATCTCTGTGCTCCATGATAATGAAAGCACTGGCAAGTACGTTTTGGTGATATAAGAATGTAAATGAGAACTGAAACTCATCATACTATTTGACTCGAAGATAAGAACATCAAATTACTGTAAATGGTATGTATGAGGAAGGAGGGATGATGGCAGGAGAGACACAGGTCCAGAGGAAAGGATAAAATGTCTTGAGTCGAGGAATGGGAGAGTCTGGGGGAGAGGCAGAGGGCAGAAGTGGCCACTGTTGATTGGAGTAGATTGTTTTGACAGTAAGACAGCCTCTCCCCGGTCGTCCTGGAGCCTCGACTCTCTCTCTCTCTCTCTCTCTCTCTCTCTCTCTCTCTCTCTCGTAGCTGAGATCAACCTCTGAAACATAAGCGTGACCTGGGTGTGAGGAGCAGGGATGAGGGTGAATAGCTGAGTTCTAGAGCGCAAAATGGTTTGGGGTGTGTTGGTGGGAGTCAGAGACAGCTTGCTGGCTTTGACACCAAAAAACTCTTGATGTCGGGCATCAAACAGGCTTCTACTGCAGCCTTTCCTTCTGTCAGCTGTGGAAAGTAAGTACATTCACCAAAGTACTGCACTTAAAGGAATAGTTTGACATTTTGGGAAATACCCTTATCCGCTTTCTTACTGTGAGTTAGATGACAAGATACCACTCTCATGTCTGTAATGTAAAAATAAAGCAACAACAGCCAGCAGCCAAAGAATCTGCATGTATGCAGATACATGGGCTGGACAAAATAACATGAATACCTTATGATGTAATGCATGATCAGTGACACAAAATACAGCCTCAAAAATTACAATAAAGTTGAATCAACACCAATGTGTAATCAAGTTTTAATATTATAAACTAAAAAAAAGGTAGAAAAGATCGACATCATACTCACATATGTCCATTAAATATGAAGCTACATCCTGGAGACAGTTAGCTTGTTTAATCCTTACAAAGTGTAAAAATGTCACGTAGCAGGCTTACAGGTTTAAACTTTAAAAAACATGAGATATTACGTGTTAATTAGTGAGCTTTAGAGGTGCTGGGAGTCAGATTATTTCTAACCTTTGAACTGATCCAGGCTAGCTGTTTCCCCCTGTTTCCAGGCTTTACGCTAAGCTAACCGTCTGCTGGCTGAAACTTCATATTTACAGTACAGACATGAGAGTCGTCAGTCAAAATTGAACTAGTACAGTTAGTTTTGAGGTATATCTTGAGATGTGTACTTAAACACAACGCTCACACACACACACCACATTGTTGGAGTGTTAGCAGTGATGTCAGAGCTGAGTGTACTGCAGGATTGTTTCTCTGGAAGCTTCAAGTCATGGTTCTTCTCATCAACACGATGTAGTGTGGGAGAAAAATTATGCCCAGCAGTGCATGGATGCCCTCTGCTCTTCCTCGACACAGGGGAGGTGTCATTTACAGTAAGACGCCACCTCCCCACCCCACCCCACCCCACCCTCCTTCTTCCCCCCACCCACCTCTGAGTCTCACCCCATCTTTTTCTCAGTTAATCTCCTTACTGTTTGTAACTGAGCGTGGGTTTCATTTTAGGGAATGTTTACTCCTCCAGCCTGAAATGGCTGAACTAAAAAGCCTGAAATAGCAAGACTGAAACAGAGGTTAGGTAGACATTTGAAGAGTGTAGTCTGATTGTTTCTGTGGAGAATTTCAATACAAAAAAAACCATCCCTCAGACAACAAAGTTATTGTCATTTAATAATAACACAACTCATGTTCTGTCCTTTACTTGTTTCTTGCTTTAATGCTCATCATGACAGAAGCTAATTTTTTCTCCGGCTACATCACAAATATTCTGTCACCAACTCATTTTCTTGCCTATGTGTTTCATATATCCCGAGGCAGTTTTAAATAGCTTAGATTGAGATTGTCTCTCACTGCGCAGCGAGCAGTAACTATAGAGAGACTTTCTCACACTGTGTGTTGTCTTTGGCTCCAGCAGCCACAGTTCATTTCCTTTTGTCTTCTGCAGCACAACTGCTGCCAATATTCATGTGAAATATTTCAAGAAAATGAGCTGCAGCAGAAATGAGTCTCCCCTCTCTCTCTCTCTCTGTCTCTCTCTCTCACTCACTCACACACACTCTCTATGTGTGTGTGTGTGTGTGTGTGTGTGTGTGTGTGTGTGTGTGTGTGTGTGTGTGTGTGTGTGTGTGTGTGTAAAGGGGTTACTTGTGATTCTGGAGGATAATGTAATGATAAAATTCTATCAACTGTTTGGGCTTGGCTGTCTATTATCACATTTGGTCTCCTTCACTAACACACTGCACATACACAGTGCACTGCTGCAGCACAAAATCAAACATAACCACAAAATAACTCGGAGGAATCCCTTTTCGCCTCCAAATGGATCACTTTCCTTGTGTGTATAGGCGCTGCGTGAACTCATTTCCTTTCACAATTGTTTCCCCAGAAGAACAGAATAGAATTTTTCGGGCCATAAAAAGTTGTAATTGGTGCCTTTCATAGTGAGGATGCCTCTTTTAAGGAACAACTATAAGGGGGAGGAGAGGAGGAACACGGGGTTGACAGTATGAGTCATCTCTAAGTGTCCTGGAAGCAGAGTTTAATAGCTGGTGTACTCACCCTGGATGTTTTTCAGCCGTACTCCTTGGCCTCTGGCATCACTCTTGATTGAGAAAACAGGACATTGCATCAAAACACCCCCCATGGATGAAGACAACTAAACATGTCATCCATATTAAGAGTTTGCAATCGCAGGAGTAATAAACACTCTTGAATCTGCTAGCATAAACACCCAGGAGTGTATGCACATAACGTTTGGGCGTGTAGGGAGTTTCATACACATATGCACCCAAAGTACAAATAGAATGGACTTTAAAGAAATATGTTTATCCACGTTCTTGCTGAGAGTTGGATGAGAAGCTTAGTCATGTTTGTCTGTTAAATACATCAGCTATGACATAGCTTTGGAGGTTATGCACGTAGCTGCCCTCACCACACTATAACCCCTTAACACATATAAACATGGCTGAAGAGGTACTGGCAGGTGCATTTTTGAGCCTTTTGAAATGCTTGACTAGCTGTTTCCCCCTGCTCCCAGTCTTAACGCTAAGCTAAGCTAAGCTAAGCTAAGCTAACAGTCTCTTGGCTGTAGCGTCATATTTATCGGACAGATATGAAAGTGGTATCAATCTTCTCATCTAACTCTCAGCAAGAAAGCGAATAAGTGTATTCCCCAAAATGTTGAACTATTGCTTTAGTGAAGCCAACTGATGAGGTAATGCCTTGTTGTACAGCTTCCCTGCAATAAATGCTACATTTGGTAGTTTACAATATATTGTTATGAACACATGTTGATTCAACTTTATGGTCATTTTCAGGGCTGTAATTTGTGCTATTGAATTGTAATACATTCTAAGGTGTTCATGTTATTTTGTCCACACCCTGTGTCTGAATACACCCACATTTATTCAGGGTCTGTCCCCTGTGGGGCACAGTGGATAGTATTTTTGGCTTGAGCCATCCATCCAGGCTGGTCTAACTGCCCACTTATCTTCCCTCCACATGTGATTTACGTAGAGTCAGTGTCCCCCCCACACAAATCTGACCATCTTAGGGATGGAAAACATTCCCTGTTGAGTTTTCCCGCCACCATCTGTAAGAGACACTCAGCACAGATGTAGAGACCCATAAACACACTCTATGCAAATAGACACATAGAGAAATATACTTATATGAACACTACTCCAGTATTAATGTGATTCCTTTATGCTAGATCATCAATTCAGATATAAATACACACTTTCTTTACAAAAGGGAGAAAAGAAGAGATGGTAAGAGAAGGTAAGGAGGATGAAGGAAAAGAGAACACAGAGTATAACCCTTTAGCTTCCTCATAGTTTGGGGTCCCATAGACCCCACTACAGTATGTGTAAAAGCAAGAGTCTACAGCAATGCTAGCGGCTCTGTGAGACTGCACTTAGGTACAGTGGTTCTTTGAGCTAAATGCTAACATCAGCATAATAATGTGGTCACGATGACAATGTTAACATGCTGATGTTTAGCAGGTTAAGCATGTTCACTATCATAGTTTGGCATGCTATCATGCTAACACAGAATGTTATTAGTTTTGCAGGTGTCTGGTCAAAGTATTGAACAAAATGAACAAACAACAAGTAAGAGGATCGTCAAAGTTATTATCATTCATCCTGAAGGGAACAAGACTGATCTGGTGCCGATCCATCTAGAAGATGTTGAGATATTTCACTGGAAACTGTGAAAAATTTTGACCTGCTGATGGCGCTATATGAAAAGTGAAGGCATCATGAAAGTCAGTAGGATTCATCCTCTGGGAATCATGAATGTCTGCACAAAATTTCATGCCAATCCCTCCACTAGTTGTTGATATAGTATGGACCAAAGTTGTGGACCAACTAACCGCCCGACCGACATTGTCATAGGGCAGTGTGGCTAATAATAATAATAATAATAACAACAATAGTTTCAAAATCAACCAATTTTGTCTTCTTTTTTCTGCTGACCTTATTAAAACCCATTATGCAGAACAGTTTTGAAGTGGTAACCTCTCAAACTGAGCTTGCATATTTGATGAAGGTGATAAAATACAGAAATGACCCATAAAGTAATTATTATTATTATTACACCAAATAAGGTCATTTTTTTTGTTTTATATGTTATATGGGGATAAACAAATATATAATCCATTTGTTTGCCAAAAAGGCAAAGAAATATACAGTTCCTGCATAGTGATGTTAATGTTTGGGGTCAAAACTCCCTCTTATGAACAATAAAACTCCAATAAGAGAAATGTTGTGTAAAAAGTACCGTTAACACCAATCACAGATACAGATAATAGAAAAATCCATTGTGTTTAAACATGTTTTAAATCATGTTCATAAGCAAATTTGGAAAAAGTCATGAAGTACCAAGGTGATAAAACAATATTAAGTATGTTTTCTTGAGGTGCTAAAGATGCCCCGGGTTCTCCAGGACCACAAACAGAAAGTCCAGCATGACAAAGATACACTGAATCATCCCTCATGGTGTTTGCTAGAACCCAAGTTTCGATCTCAGCCTCAGCTTGAAATCCAAGGGAGAAGTGTGAGCTGCTGGCCAAAGCATGAGGAAACAGCAGAGGAATGGAGAGCGAAAAGAGACCAACACTGGAGGAAAAGTCGCGTTTTGAAGTTGGCCAACAGAAAAGTTTTGATTCAAGTCTCCCACATCTGTCGGCTGCCTCGTGCAAGAATCCTGGAATCCCCCACCCCCTCATCATCACCGTGTCACACACACACACACACACACAAATGCAGACTCAATTCCAATCCACCGGCATAGGGCATGAAAACAAACATTTTCAAGGAAGTTCTTAAGCCAAGTGGCAGATAAGCATGGCTGCTAACTGAACATGAACACACACACACACACACACACACACACGTGTACACACAGTCATATACTTGGAGCAGAAGCTAATGGCATGAACTGACACTGACCTAGTTTTCAAAGGGGGCAATGATAAAGAGAGAGTGGAAAGATGAAGATTTGGAAGAGGTAAAGAAACTCCAGGGCATGCTTGAGGACACAGTGTGCTGTGCATGTGAGTGTGTTGTGCGTGTATGTGTGTGTGTGTGTGTTTCTGCTCAGCGAGACTTGCCAACAGCCAATAGTCCACACACCCATCAGAGCTTCGGAGACGAGCCATCATGCAAAGCCGGGGTAGAGGGCTGAGGCCTGAGAGTAGATAGAGGTAAAAGCTCAAGTAGAGTTCTGCTGAGGAGTGAGGTGATCACTGTGGGGGTTACACACACACTCATCTATTCTGCACTGACTCCGGCCAACAGCAACTCACTGTATACTCATTTAACAGAGACTTTTGGCTCGCTCCTCTACACAGCATGCCCTCACTGGTTCCTGACTTGTGGAAACAGGAAACAGAACCAGGCACAAAAACCAGGCCGTCTCTTTGTTTGTGTGCGTTTTGTTTGCGGACCTCACATGACTCACATGTCTCCTCCTCTGCGCTGTCTCTGGAGGAACATACGTGTAGATTTTGGCATGCCAATAACTGCTGCAACACGGCCCAGTCAGTGGCCAAGTCTTGTTTTGTTTCCTCCCAGATTTGAACTCTTTGTGACTCTGATAACATTGAAACGAGGAACAATTTCATGCTCTCGTACTCTGGGCACTTTTTATGACTTTAATTGTTCCATTAAGGCGCTTCAGGGTCTGGGAATGCTTTGTCATGTGTGTGTGTGTGTGTGTGTGTGTGTGTGTGTGTGTGTGTGTGTGTGCGTTTAAAGTTAATGCCCTCAGGCTCATCAGCACTCAAGTTTATTCTATAAAGGAATTCAAAGAGTTCAGGCTTTTTAATGCTCTGGATCTGAACCAAAGTCACAGAACCTGAAGATTATACCGAATGTTTATCATTTCCTGTTTAAAAGTCATGTCATGTCACAGGCTGGGTTTAAGGAATGCACACACATGCACCAACAAATGCACACACAACACGTGGTCGCATAGATTAGGATAATGTGTCTAGTGTAGTTTCAGCTGCAGACTTTTGATTTCTCAGAGCCTCTAATAATCAACCTGCTGACCAAGTGATGTTTGTCCTGAAAGCTAAAAACGTCTCAGTGTCTTATTGTGAAGGCGGAAGGGGGAACTCACGTGTAATAAAGTCTGCATTTGTTACTGATGACTTTATCAGTGGTGTTTTTAATTAGATGACCATAAAATGAGTTATAGCTGAAGTGGCCATTTAGTGGAAGCTACTGGACAGTATTCAATGAGTTTGATCATTGGTTTACATGATTACAAAAGCTTATCGATTAATCAGCCGATTAGTTTCTCAGTTAATCGATAAATCTATTGGTTTCTCAGAAAATAGAGAAAAATGTTGTTGGCAAATTGCTTGATGTGTCCGACCAACAGTCTAAATCCCTAAAATATACTATACTACTAGCAAATATTCATACCTGAGAAGCTGCACCCAGTGAATTTTTGGCATATTTGCTTAAAAATGATTTTGATGATTAATCAATTAATTTTCTGTCCACTTATCAATTATTTGAGAAATTGTAAAAGTTTTATAATATGTGAGTATTTTAAATGTTTCATGGTTGCAGTTACTATGTTATGTACAAAAATGTGTGTGTTTGTAATGATCTGTTTCATTTGTATGGACATACAGCACAGGAACTTATTAGCCCACATAATTGCCCCAAAGAAAGCAAATCCAAATACACAATTACCCTTTAAATATAGAAGTTTGAAGCTGATGACTTTAAAAGACTAATTATTACCGCATAGTGCATTGACAGCATAACTGTTTAAGCACTTTGTTAAGTGGAATATTCACAGTGATCTCTTTGAGCTCATCTGAATTTATTGTATTTCATGAAAGGTGCCAAAATTCGTATTAAACCAGAAGAAACTATTCTTCTCTCACCTTTGATCCTGCACAATAATACTGGATCATCTACAGACCAACATTAGCGTCATGTTAATAACCCTAACACAAATTGTCAGTATCGGTTTTATAGGTACAACAAGTCTAATAAGTGACTTTTCAAGGAGAATCGCTCAAAGATTGACCTAGCTTATGTTCCTCCCAAAACTGCTTATACAGTACAGTTTCCAGCTGCTGCTTTGACATTAATGTGAGGTCAGAGGTCAAACAGTGACCTCAGGTTTGACAACATGTGACCATCTGCAGGCCTCACAGGTCTGAAGAATGGCATCACGCACCAGGTCATTGCTGTTCTTTGTGAGCTGTTTTGGGCGAGGTCGCTGTGACTCAGAGAAAGTCCAGAGGGACGTAATAGAAGCACGATGATTTAACTTGGTTGAGAAGAATCGCTTAATTTCACACTTATGACAGCTTTCATGTTATAGTTATATCAGATTTTGCCAAGAGACACTTTCAGTTTCTGTTTGTTTACTGACTGAATCAGTTAAGACGCAGATATCGTTATCATATTTAACTTTGTGCATAAAGTGGAAATAGCAGGGATAACATTTCAAGCATGTTCATTTCCTGCTCTATGTAACAAACCAGATAAGCCCTGTTTTTGACACCCCAAAAGTTAGGGATTGTGGGAAGTGAAAGAAGCATGTGAGTTCTCGATTACATTTGACAGAATTATCTGAACAGAAAGGCTTTAGTGTTGCTTTTCTTCAGATAACCTATCAGTGTTTATCTTTTTGTGTGTCAGTCCTTAGCAGAGCTGCTTCTTTCCCCATCAGCTGCCAGTGGTTCCCTGATCTCAGCCTAACAAGCTGTGCTGAGGGTGATTAATGTGGGCGAGACCCTCTGAGCCTCTCAGAGGACGATGAGGGCCACAGCCCCAAAGCAGTCAACTGCATACTTTCAGCACACAGTCATCTTTTACTTCACCAAAATCTGCAAGTGACAGGCTGCTGAAAACTGAGGGAGAAGTGTTGCAGCAATTATTATAGGCTGTTTATTACCAGTCATTTTCACCGCTCGTTCAGGCATACATCTGTTTCAAGAACACTGAAATAACCAACGAAATGCAGGATGCCATTACAGTTTAAATCAGTGGTTTGAGCATGTATGTATTTGTCATATTTGATCATGAACATGTTATATAAAAGATTATGGAGAAATGTTACAACCACATTAACAAATGGAGCATTTTAAAAATCTAGCAAGAGAATATTTGTCCAATCAAGATTACATATTTTGGTATGTGCTGAAGGGGGGGTGAGCGCTTGTAAAGGCTGATAGCGCCATCTTGTGGCTTAAAGAATCCGGGTCGTTAAAAAAAAGGCGATTACTTGATTTCCATAGTGATTATTTTTCCTGTTGTGGGCTCAAATGAAGAAATTCCAGTCACAGATCTTCATTAAAGAAAATTTCAAAACATGTCTTTTCAGTTATTCAGTAATGAGCCAATCAGATATTATTTTTAAAACCACAATTAGAAAGGGCATTTGAAATAACAACCTGGAATATAGAATAATAGCTAATAATACAAAATTATACAACTTATCTGGTAATCGTGTGTTAAGTATTGACAGTGGTGACAGCGATTTCTATTTTGGAGGTGTCAAAATTGTTCAGTTCAAATAATAATGTCATTTTCATTTAATGGTTCTCACGCAGTTTGTGCAGAACTGAAGTTGCTTTCAAGCTGCACCATGTGAATTCAGCCCAAGGAGAAGAGTCACAGTAAGGTGTACAATCTCCTGCCTGCAGTTAATCATGTGCGCATTTGAGTGTGTGTTTGTGTGTGTGTGTGTGTCTGCAAAAATCTTACCAGAGGCTCTTGACTCCATGTGTCTTTGGTCTCATTTGATACGAAAATGTAAAAAGAAAACTATAAAATCCACAAACTCTTCCCCTTCTTTGTGCAGTACATTGGTCTGAGCAATTTGATTGGTTGTTAAACGCTACAGGAAACAGTAATGCCACCTTGGACTTCGCCAAAATAAGACAAAAAGTTACACATATAAATAAAACTTTGACACAATAAAAAGTTTATTGCGAATATAATTTTTATCAAGAGATAAAATAGATAGATATTTTCATTCCATCAACTTATTTTTACTACTTGTCTGTCATTTAAATTTTTTGGTTTTAAATTTTTGTGCAGTTTGCTTGCTTAAATAATCAAGAGAGCCTGCACATTAAAACAGCAGTTTTGTACACATTTGTACTTTACTTTTTTTACTTTTAAAAATGTTTAATGTAAGATAAAGTAGCTATGCAGCACATTACTGGAAGTGGAATATGTCTCTATTACGGAAGCCGAAAACAGCCGTGCTTGCAATTATTTTTTTAATGCTGTTATCTCGAGATCTCGAGTTAATTATTTCGTTATCTCAAGATAACAAAGCTCCTTTTCTCGTGATAAAGGGTTAATTTATCTCATAGTTTTCTCCTTAAATGACAAGGACTGATTTGAATGTTATCTCTAACAGAAAGACACAATGCAATTTCTGCCTATGTTGGACCTTGATTGAAGTACAGTCTGATGCCATGATCAATAATGCCTAATTATATAGTAGCAACTGATATAAGCTGATATTTTCAGCTTATATCAGTTGCTACAGTTGTCAAGACGCCATCTATGCATGCTGGCATGGCACTCCTGATCTCTGACAAACATTATAAGTAAGCTAATAAGGTGAAACGGCCTGTTGTTTTCTCATGATAACGGGTTGATTAATATTATTATTATTAAAAAAACTAATTGCAAGCAGGCCATTCTTGGCTTCCGTACTCCATTGGCCCTGTGGTACCACAAAAAATATTTGAAGTTCATCAACGTTATTACTTTTATTTCATCAGTAGAAATGAGATCCAGATACACAAATACACGACTATGAAATGTTCGAACGGTTTAAGTCATGTTTACAGAGAAAGAAAACAAGTAAGGAAGAAATTAAACTTTTCCAGCCACCTGAAGTCTGATACACTTTTGTCTTCTGACTTGTTAGATTTGTGTCTCTGTTGACTTCTGTTAGCTGTGTATTGTGAAGCTGATTGCTGACCAGGTAGTCACAGTAAAAAGTATTTGAAAGTGCATTGTGAGTACAATGGCAATTGAATGTTTTCACTTTTCTCAATTCAGTAAAGATTTGTCTCATGTTGTCAAGCGATGTGGAGACTCATTAAAAAGTGCCTTGAAGCGAGTTGTGTTGTCCACAGGTGTAAAAAGAAATAAAGTTGTGTTTTTGCGGTTTATCAAGATAGAAATGACAAAGTCCAGCAATCCATGCTGTAAAAGAACTGAAGATGTATTTGATTTCACTTTATGGACAATAAAAAACATTACTATTTGCATATTTGCCAGCTTATCTGAGACTAAACTGCAAATCTGTTTCTGTAGATTTTGGTTACAAAGATCATTTTACTTCCATATTTAGAATGTAACAAATAAGTGTCAAGCACTGACTTGAAACTGGGGACACAAAACAATAACAAATCAAAACGAATTAACACAAGACAAATTAAGCCTGTAAAAAAAAAAAAAAGATTCGGAAAGTCTGCCAACACTCTGGTAATTTCCTCCCGACACCAGTGATTGTGCTTAAAATTCAGCCTGAGAGACAGAGACAGGATGTCCTGCAGGCCAGCGGCTGTTCTCAACACAGGGCGAGGAGTACAAGTGTTAGAATTTACTCAAACGTTAGTTCACTGCACATATACAATACAATGTATTTAAATGACCAAATAATAGAATATTCTGGGAAGTGATGTCTCACATGTTGACAGCAGCTGGTTGATTTAAAAATTTCAAGTAGCTAAAAGTTTGAATTTTTCATTGTGCCCCAAAAATGTTGAGAGCCGCTGCTGAAGGCTAATGTAAGCATGAGACAGTCTATGAATGTGTGCGTTAGTGTCTTTGCAGGACTGGCTGTTTCAGACACAGCTCGCTGCTTCCAGAAACAATGGGCATCTGGTTCTCCATGTGGAAACGTACCAGGTGACCAACACTCAGAAACACGTGATCACGGGTCCGCACCTGGTCGCACAAAAACACAGACAACGGGCTTAAATATTAAGGCCAGCTGCCATCCTCCTCTCCTCATGCATGTGTATTTGAACACCACAACTCTACCTGTCCATGTGGATCAACCAGCAGTAGGTGCCGCACGGTGGCTCCCTCCATACCGCTGAGTACATACTGACCCGAGGCAGAGCTGCTCTCCCTGACCAGGAAATCCCCACTACAGCTGAGAAGTGACTCCGCCTGCTCTCTTCCTAACCTGGGATGAAGCACACAAAGTTACTGAGAAAGGAAGAGGGAGATATACATTAGCAGGCAGACGCATTAAAAGTGTTCATTACCCACCTGCCGTGGAACCAACCCTCCTCCTGGATCAGGTCCTGGATCCGTGTCTCAGAGAGAGGAGTATCCTGTTCAGCACTGACCTCAGATTCCACTGAGTCTGACGGAGATACAATAGAAGGAGAATATAACAGTACACAATGGTGGGTTGCTCCAACTGGGATTAATTTTAAACCAGGATTATATTGTGGTTGGTTTTACTATTCTGTTGCACCAAATCGTTAAACTCGTGTTCAATAAATAGGTTGAATTCTCGACACTTCTTAACATCAGCTCAAGATTTTAAAACTCTGATTTGTGTTTAACTTTAAACTGACAGTTGAGGTGTTTTAATGGCTGCATTTTTTAGAGTAAACTGAGTGAGATCTCTGAGGGAAAAGGTAGACTTAACTCAGTTGAGTTTCATACTAATTCTGAATGTTTAAGGCATTTTCATTCAAATGTAATGTGTGCATGATGTAGCAGTGATGGCTCCATTCATGGCCTTTTTGTCAGGCATTGTTTCGATCTGGAGCTTTATTCTGGCCTGTACTGATTTCAATTGTGGTTTAAACTAATATTACACTTTGGTTTAAACCATTAAACTGAGTTTTACTAAACCAGGTTTTAATTTGGTGACACCTGAAGTTGCTCAATGTCCTTCTGGATCCATTCTTATATGTTACAATCTATTTTTAATTTTGTCATCATTATTATCCATACTGTAATTTTACTATGTTGGTCTATTCTGTACACACGACATCTTTTGCATGTCTGTCCATCCTGGGAGAGGGATCCCTCCTCTGTTGCTCTTTCTGAGTTTTCTTCCATTTTTCCCCTGTTAAAGGTTTTTTTGGGGGGAGTTTTTCCTCATCCGAACCAAGGGTCTAAGGACAGAGGGGGTCAAATAGAAGGGTCAAATCTATGATTGTGATATTGGACTATATCAATAAAATTGACTTGACTTGACTAATTTTACCTCAACTATAATTAACCCTTATCTTAGTTTAAACTACACTTTCTCATGCACATAGACACAGTGAAACACAATAGTTTAGTTACATACATGCATACAGACACACACACACACACACACACACACAGACACATTTTAAAGTTGGCCTAACTGTAGTGTATTGATGATTTTTACCTGCAGGTGGAGCTGGAGTATTTTCTGTGGTGGAGCAGTTCTCATAAAGTGTAACAGGCCGAGACCAACAAACCTGCAACAGCACTAGATGAGTCATACACACAAGACAGAGATCTTTGCGCACGCGTGTGTGTGTGTGCGTGTGTGTGTATTCGGAGGCAGTGATGGCCTGTAGGTTAGAGATGTGTGCTCATGACAGGAAAGTCGCTGACTCAATTCCCGGGCTAGCACAAATAATTCCGGGGAAGTGAATGAGAAGTGCTTGTGCCTCTCTTATTACCAGCCAATGAGGTGCCCTTGAGAAAGGCATTTAAAGCTCACCTGCTTCTGCGAAATGATGTTGCACAGGGCAGCTCCAAGGTGTAATTGTATGGACATTTGTGCTCAATGACCTATCCTGGATAAAGAGAGCCTATAAAAAAGTTTACGTACAAAGTGTGTGCCTGTCTGTATTGTATTTAATTAGAATGATATGATTATTCATTTATTTTAAACTGTCTTATCTTCAAATTCAGCAGTCCACTACTAAAATATAATGCCACACACATGTGAAACCATTGTAACATTTACAGCTCCACTACTGTGGAGTAAATAATCAGTGGGCTATAATACAATATATATGCACACATCCAAGGACTCACTCCAATCACTTCATGCCACAACAAGAAGACGACATTAACCTAATGGCATTAGCTCATACTGACTAAATCATCAACACAAGGTCTAACTTACTTTCAGCCATATCTTATGGCCTTCCTCAGTGGATGGAGTTGCTCAGTTGCTATCATTATATTATACAATACAGTGTGTAATACAATATATACTCCATGCTTATTTAATATAATGTTAATACATTATATTATATGCCATCCTTTGATCATGGGACAACAACTAAACCATGTCCATGACAACTGAGCAACTTAATCTGCTGAGGAAGGCCATGAGATGTGGTTGAAAGCTTTCTGGTCAAAGCTCAACTGACTAAGCATTGTTTGTGTTACAATTAACTCTTACCCGCTGTATGTCAGCATCCTGTTTGTTCTCCTCCCTTGTGATCCGAAGGTCCTCTATTCCACCAGGGGGTGGCGTCTTTCCCGGGATCATGTTGTAGTAGTCACGATGCTGGCTGACTTCACCTTCCTGCTTGGCCTTTTGGTCTGTTATTGTCTCCTCTGGGCCCCATTTTTTCTGACAGATTTTCACTGCTGACCTGCACGAAGAAAAGTTACATGATCACCTCACTGCCTCCACTGTGGAGAAGCTGCGACATGACTTCTACTAATATAATGCACAATATATGCAGTCGAGAACGCACACACACTCACACAAAAAAAACACATACAAAGATAGAGACACATACTCAAATCAAAAGCATAGATTCCTTTGAATTGCCAAATAAAACTGAGTGCTGCTGAGTTATCGATATTAAATTTGAACACACAAAAACATAGTGCTACACAAATATATGGCTGCAAGTAATGATCATTTTCCATGCCAATCCATGGAAATTATTTTCTTGATTAATTGATTAATTATTTTGTCTATAAAATGTCAGAAAATAGTTCCCAAAGCCCAAGGTGATATCAGCAATCAGCAAATGTTTGGCATTTTTGCTTGAGAAATTACTCAAACGATTACTAGATTATCAAAATAGTTTAATTTTCTGTTGATCAATTAATTGATTATTTGTTTAATGTTTATTTGTATGGGGACAACAAGTATGTAGCATAAACCAATACTACACACCACATTTATATCAGCATTTAGAGCCTTTATAGGCTAAGCTAATTTGCAGTGCCCATCCATAGGTGGGCCTTTAAAATATAATAAAACTCAGCAACACATACACAAGAGACAGTACAAAACACAAACTCAACAATAGGTACATACATTAAAAACATAAAACTCTACACAAATAACACAAAAACCAAGTAACCCAAGAATGAGGCGCCCTGGGTTAAACTCTAAAAGTTCTACATTTACATTTGAGACAACAATGTTAATAAAAAAGCCAGTGAAAATAATTATTGGCCAGTGTAGAGTGAGACATTGCTAATCCTCCAGATTAGATGAGTGAAATATACAGTACATTAAAGTTGGACATGTGGCAGTTTACTGTGTTATATCACACCAATGAGACAGCTGCAGTAGACAGCAGGACAACCTGGGATTGGATGAGAGGAGCGGTGGCGTCTGGCTGAGAAGTTGTCGGAAACGAGTCTCAAAGGCCTGACCGATGCTGTTGATAACCTCACTGGCCCGACCCTGGGGACACTCCAGGATGTGACATGCTGACAGAGAGAGAAAAGGAGAGATTTTCCATAATAATGACAGGCGTGCGTTTACACAATGAAGCCAGAAAGCCCAGTTCATCATAGTGATACATTAAATTGTCCTTTACCTCTCTGATTGGCGAGGTCCTTGGCAACATAAGCGATGTAATCCGCCATGTCCTGTAAAGAAATTAAGAGAAAAATAATAAGCATGACTTAAAGTGAGACTATATATAACTTTTTCTGAACAGCGGCCACTGTGGACACAATTACAAGATGCTAAATGCTAATATAAACATAGCGTATACATAGTTTAACGGTAGCACAAGTAGATAAGATAATCATAAAGTCAGAAAACCGACTCAGTAATGTCAGTTACACAGCAGAATCTGTCAAAAGTTTGCTAACATTAGCTAGCATTAGCTAACATTAGCCGCCATAAGCTATTGGTCATACCAGACCAAATAAGGCTGTAGCAGCGAAACCCCTGAGTGTATTGAATTGAGCGAGGGTGCGTTTGATTGCTCACGAGGAAGAATGTGTTATTTCTTTTTTCAAAAGTTACAAAGTCTCACTTTAAAGGTGTTCTCTGTATTTCTCTTTGTGTCTGTGTATGTGCATGTGGTCATTAATAAACCTGCTGATGGTGTTGTTGTGTAGTTCAGTTTATAACCTGGTGGGTTTGGATCTGCTGGTGGAAGCACATTTAATCATTGAAAACACAGCAGGCATTTTCAGTTAATGGTCATCCATGTGCATTCTCTGTTTATTGAATTCACTCTCTAGCAGTGGCTCTCTGATACTAATACAGGAGTAGAGTCAGCTGAATATGTTTCACCATAAAGACTCTGTGGCAGTTTGATTTTAATTCCCCCCACTATCTTCCATGTGTCCAAGCCAACTGAGCCGAAGCTTAGAGCACACTACAAGATTATTTTAGCTAAATAATTAAACAGCGAGCTATAATCCCATCCATAGCTTCGCCGCTGTTGTGTTTCCCAGAGAGAAACTGCCTTCCTGTTTGCTCTAATCTTTGGCCAGTGCAACTTTGCAGTATCAAAACAGCGATGAAGTATTACAGTGTGTATTCAGCATTTGCATTCACTGTTTGTTTAAGCTGAAAAGGGGAGTCCATGGATGCTAACCAAACCATGAACAGCAGCAACTGGCATGTCCTGCTGGCTGTTCAGACATTAACAGAGCAGCATTGATTTTGTTTTGTCCCCTGATGATTAGGGCTTGTATTCATTATAGACATTCAGGCTACAGGAAACTATCACTCAGGATGAATAACGCAAATTATGTCATATGGAAATAATGTGGGCATGGAGGGAAAGAGAGGAAAAATAGATAAGAGTAATTAGTTTGAAACAGACTTGGTGAGGTGTAAAGATGATGAAAGCACATTTACCGGCTTTGATGGTTGTATCAAGTCACAAGGAAGGATTTCACGATTTGTTGCTTATAGTAATGCATTATCCTAAGAATTACACTTAAGCAGCCAATCAGAGATAAGAATTTACCCTACATCTGCCATATTGATCATTCTTTTTTTTTAATCCTTCCATTTTACCCTGTGATATTCTGCCAAAACATGTAATTAAATGTAATTATTTTTTTATAAAAGTTAATTTTGTTTGTGTGAAATCCTTTTCCAGCTGCAATTAACATGTGAAATTATCTAATTAAAATGAATTAGATAATTAAAATTAAAATGAGATAACTTTTAGTTATTAGTAATTAGATAGCTTTTATTTTTAAGTTTGCGAGTAGGAGTACAAATGAAGGATTTTTACTTTTGTCTTTCAGTCCAAAAGTCCAAAATTTTTCTTCCCCTGGCCTTGCACCACCAATTAAAAGTGTAGAGGGATCAAGAGGTAGAGTAATAATTTAATCCTCTACGAATGACAGCAAACCAAGCAGTAATCAAACAAAATCAAATTACTCACTGTGTGTGTGTGTGTGTGTGTGTGCGCGTGCGCGCATGCTACTCTGTTTGTGTCCCTATCTGCCCATGTTTGCACATGTGAAACATTTGAGAATATGAACGTACTGGGTCTCCTCCTGAGGCAAATGAAATGGCCTGCATCGGGTGATGGGCAATCTTCTGAGGAAGAGAAGAGAGAGAAAAAAACAGTTTTTAACTATACATGCCTCAATAATTCAGATTTGTGACAGTTATAATTTGGTTAAGCATGTTGAAGCTGTAACCTGTAAGGAGGAGGCAGCGATCAGAGTCACACTGTCTGTGGAGACAGCGAGGATGATCCTGCGCCCAGAAAACTGTAGGTTGATTTGACCCAGAACAGCCGACAGTCCCTTGCATACAGACTGATGATGACAGAAATCACAGTTATTCTAGTTATGTCTGTGTTGATTGTATTGGTGCCTATGTGTGTGTGTATCTTACTCTTTTAGTTTTCACTGCTGTCTTGGCTGATGTCCTCTCACACAGTCTGCTGATTGCCTCTCTGCACGCACACACACAGACACACACACGCACAAACACATAACCATTTTATAAACATGTACACATACATACGCAGATACACACACCAAACACAGAGATACCTTTGTAAATATGTGATCCAGTGCGCTCTGCTAACATGTGACTTCCATGTGAGAATATGAGAGGAAGGGAACTACATAACAACAACATGTACTTTACGTATCAAACGTATAAGTACTCGTTCTGCAGAAAAATGGTCCCTATAACTGATATACTGTATTATTATATATGGCATCATTTGAAGCTTAAGGCTGATACATCAATGAGTGTGTTTACATGCACACTAGTAACCCAGTTTTGAGTCTTATCCTGGTTGCCTTACCTTATTCCGGATATGATGTTTACATGTGCAACACATAACCAGGATACTCCCAAAACCAGATCCTAACCAGGATACTAGGGCGCATGTAAACCATGTGTACACAGCATTTTACTGATGTAGCTGGTTGAGGTGGAGCTAGTTTTAAGTCCCGCTACTATATAAAGTTAGGTATTTTAGTCCAGTGGTTTCCAACCTAGGGGTTGGTGCCCTTCCAAAGGGTCATAAGATAAATGTAGGGGGTCTTGAGATGATTAATGAGGTGGGAAAGACTAAAAAACAAAGTTCTGCTACACAAATCTTTTTCTAAGCCAAAGTCTACCAACTAGACTAATTAAGTCTAGCTATAGTTGTCAGATGAATGTAGTGGAGTAACAGGTACAGAATTTCCCTCTGAAATGTAGTGAAGTATAGTATGCTACTAAAAGCACTTTCCACCACTGAAGTAGCTAAAATTAGCTCCACTTCGTCCAGCTACGCCATTAAAATGCTGCTTACATAATAATGCTTCAGTAATAATAATCCAATATTATAGTTATAGAATAATTTAACACTGACATGAGACATTTTGCTGCATAATGACTTTTACATGTAATGGAGTAGTTTTACATTGTGGATCTGAATAATTCTTTCACCACTGATTACATACGTATGTGCCTTGAAGAACTTAATTATGCTAAGACTATGCTTAATTAATTATGGGCTACATTAACCACAGAACCAGAACAGTAAAAGCCGAACTTGCTGCAGAATAATGTGGGGAAAGGCATTTTAATCTACTGTTTAACTGTTTTCACATTTCTTGTTATGGTGTAATTATTGCTGTTATTATATTAATCCTACATTACCCTTCTGATCTTGTGTTTTTTGTGATCCTTGATTATTTTCTTCATATTTTATCAAATTCATTACAAGCCTGTCTTAAATGCTGTGTAACCGCTTTGTTTTATTTTATTCTATACTATACATACATATACAAAAACATATGGATAAAAAGGAGGTAGATAAGACCAAAAAAACATAAAACCTGCCTGAAAAATAACTGAAACAAAATCTGTTGGTGTGTCTTCAAAGAGCTACGGCCTGGGTCAGAGAGGTCAAAGCATACAAACACCCACACAAACAAAATGAACATCCCACTATCTAGGAAGCAAGACTTTGTTTTTTCCAGGAAGTGCTTTTCTTCTCCTTGAAAACAAATCGTATGTAATGGTTTGAGGTCCCTCTCTCCCTCTCTCTCTCTCTTAATAAGACTATGAGAGATCATTAGGAGGAAATTCATCTAATTGGATTTTCTGCTCCATCATTCAGCAGCGTTGCTGTGAACAGAGGTTGCTGTGTCCATCGGCGTTTTGGCATCCTACACTAGGATGTCAATATCAAATGATGCGGAGAAAGCCCCGGTTTGTGAAACATTATACATTTAATTTGATTTCCCCCTTTGAAACATTTTTTAAATAAGCCACACATGTCTTGCTTGGCAAATATATGTTGAATGAATTCAGGGTAAAGCAGCACTTTTCTTTTTCTTCCTCTGTGCACATGCAAAACATCAGTCCATTCATGCATAGTTTTATTCTGAGACCGTATCAGCAGTTAGATGTTCATTCTTAGGTATCTATGTATATTTCTGTGTGTGTGTGTGTGTGTGGTGGTAGCGGGAGGACCTCCTACCGTGTGACTTGCATTCTCGTATCAAAGTCGAGGGTTCTCATGGACTGGGTCACCTCCACACTGCCCATGTACTAGGAGAACACAACAAAACACCAGTTACTTACTGATTTCAATGTAAAATATTACAGACAGAAAGCTGATGTAGGAAACGTTTCCACCCCAATTCTCCTCTATTGAAAGATAAATCGGACAGGTTGAGAGATGATTTACAGGAAAGGAAAAAAACACAAGTGGTTACCTTTCCTGACTTTTCTCTATTCTTGGTTTCCTCTCTTACTAAGTTTTTATTGATTTACCTCTAAATAACTTTCCCTCTTCAAGTCTCTAAAAAGTATGTGTGAAAATGTAAGGAAGGAAAATCACTCCATAGTAGAGTTGAAGCGTTCGTGACCCATATACATATGCTACATGTAATAATGGATAGTTACATTTAGCTTTTAAGGGATCACAAGCCAAAAAGCCTGGAAACCACTGGACCGCATAGAACTCTACTGTTAAATAGGTTGAAACATTTGCTTGATATTTCCAGAAAGGCCATCAACTGGTCTATTATATAACATCACAGTGTGAAACTAGTTACAGGGATTTCACACCAAAAGCGTACCGTCAACATTCCACTGAGCATGGCCATTATTTTCAATGGACAGAGTGACCGTAGCTGCGTTCAACTAAGTTGAACTTAGTACAGAATGTACAGAAGTTGAGGCAGAAGGCAGATGTTATCACAGCGATAATAATTACTATAAAGAGTGGTGGAAAAGGTAATTTTGTGCATCTCTGAATTCCCAGAACTCTACTTTCCGCTCCTACTGGGATTTGAGTAAAAAAAACAAACTCAAGCACGGCAGAAAATCAGAGTGGACAGAGGACAAGGTTGGGAAATGAATAATGATTATTTAAATTCTGTTCAAGTCTGTAGCATCCTCGGTAGCTGCTTTGTTGGATTATGTGCTGCGCTCTAACTGTAACACAAACTATTCACTTGCGTGTTTGGTCTGAAACCGCCGCTATGCAGATGACAGCCAACTGTGTATCGGTAGTGCCTGATGACCTAAGCTATCTATGTTGATTAACAGACTGCTTAAGGAGCATTATAAACACTTGTGCAGATTCAAATAAAGACATTGTTTTTAAGTGAACTTGGCAACAGATTCAATCTGCAGCCAAAAGTTTAGGGGTCACTTAGACTGCATTTTCTACTTAAGAAACTGCTAAAGTCGTACCATATAGTTTCGATTACACATTTCTGTCATGCTTTTTTCTCTTCTTGACTATTGCAGCAATCAATAAAACTGTGGCTCGTACAGAATTCAGCTCGCGGAGTTTTAAACAAAACATGTAAAAATCCTAAGAGGTTGAAGTCATGCCTGAAGCTCTGTGAGGCTGTACTAAATATCAACATGTAATATGCTGTCAGGGACAATGCTAACATGCTGATTAAGCATCTCAGTTTAGCGTGTTAGCATGCTAACACTTGCTAATTAAAACAAAACACAAACTACAGCTGAGGCTGAATTTCATTAGATTTTCAGGTATTTGGTCATAAATCAAAGTATTGGACAAATTGATGACGTTGCTAGATGACAAATAAAGAGATCACCAAATTTGTTATAAATTATCCTGATGGGGACATGAATGTCTACCAAATTTCACACAAAACCTCATGATGGCGCTAGATGAAAAGTCTGGGACCCATGAATGTCTGTACAAAATTTGGTGTCAATCCATCAAGTAGATGTTATTGAGATATTTCAAAGGATAAGAAAACCAAAGTCACTAGGTTTCATCCTCTGGTGACCACAAATGCCTGTACGAAATGTCATGCCAATCCATCCAACAGTTGTTGAGATATTTCAGTCTGGACCAAAGTGGTGGACTTACCGACCAACCGACCAACTATATTTCTTCCTGTGACTTTTAGAATTATTTTTTTTTTTAATTAAAATGGTTTTAGCACCTTCATACATAGGTCCCTCTTTTTACACTCATAAATGCTGGCTTAGGTCATAGAGTGCTAAAGCATTAAATGTACGTACAGTTGTGCTTTTGGACCAAAACTGTGGAATAGCCTGTCCATAGTGATCTGACATGCAACTTTTGCATGACATCTTCACATGTATTTAATTGTAAAGATGTGAAAAGGATGGAGGAGCAGTTAATGCAACAACATTTAGGCCATGTGCTCGGATACACTTCTACCAGTCCCACTTCTAATGGCCATGAGCTTCAGCAGAGCAGACCCTATAGGCTGGAGGCAGGATGAGTAAGTCCATTGATGGAGACCAGACTTAAAGCAATACGTGTGTGTATATGTGTGGGTGGGATGAGTGGGCGGGAGTGTAATGTATGTGTGTGTGTGCTTGTTTATATCTCCGGTTCTAGGACAGCATGGGCACAGCTGATACAGGATACACTCACACACATGCACACACACACACGCGCACGCACACACGCACACACGCACACACGCGCACACAGAAGCAGAGCAGAGAGCCAGGATGAGTCACTACTGCCTACACAGGAAGCTCTATCTGAGAGGGAGGGGGTGAATGTAGGAAAGTGAGTGTGATGGTGAGAGTGTGTCTATGTGTGCGTGAGTCCCAATATTCACGCGTATGTGTTTGTGTTGGCACTGGTAGGAATTAAACTGCGTACCTCAACTCTCTGCTGGGACCCTGGATATGAGGTTAGCTGCACTTTCTTGCAAGTGATGAAGCTTTACACTGACACACAATCAATATTTTAGTAATAACACATTACTGCACAACATTTTTGGTAAATCGTTTAAGTGAAAAAAAAGGTTAGTCGGGCACACACACACACACACACACACACACGCATACTTAGTTGCATTGTTATTGGTGAACATGTGTGGTGATAGGTACCTTGATGTGATGGTGAACCGCTCTGTTTGCTGTCCGCACCACTGTACAGTCATCCACTGCAGAGGAAGGCTTCAGACAGCAGAGACCACCTCTGTGTTGCAAGCAAGGAGGGCAGCTGGGGGTCCAGGGGAGGCTGGCCATCCGATGCAGGGTGATGGGTCTTTTTGTGCAGTGCAGAGCCGAGTGAGTGGATAGGGGCACACTGAGGGAAGGCTGGCTACAAAATCTCTGATTAGGCCCTGAGCCCCACTCTGTTCTTGACAAGGGTCTGCCAGTGTGTCCATCAATGGTTCTGTCCCCAGCTGTGTTTGTCTGTCCCCTCAGGCCTCGCAGGGAAATAGGACTTTGCAATCGGATGTTGGCCACGCGGGGGATGAAGTCCCTCAGGGTGGACGGTCCATGGTGCGTAGGTGTCCCGGGATCCAGCTGGGCAAAATCAGAGTCTAAGCAAAGGTCCCTCTTCAGGGGCAGCATTCTTTGGGGCCGATCCTCCAGAGACGTCAGCGAATCGTTGCGCAGACGACTGTACTTGGTGCGCTTCAGCATGCCTGTAGAAGATGAAAGAGAAAGTGTTCCAATCAGATATGCAGCACAGTGATTTTCATTATACTGATTATGTCAGTGATGACAAAAGTGATGAGCTACCTGGTAAGAGTCCTGTCTGTGATTTGAACCTGGGTGAGGTTTGCGCTCTCATAATCAGTGAACTGGGCAAAAGAGAGCACTGGGACAAAGTAAAAAAGACCTGCCAGGAGTTAGACTAACAATCACAGTTACTTCGCACAGAGGTTTGATTTGATGAAGCAGATTTGACTAGAGACAGCAGGAAAACAAAGAGGCATGACATGCATTAAGTTGATCATTTTGGTTGAATCGCTAATCAGCTGATCTTTGGGAAATTATCTTAGCGTCTGGCGTACAGTGTCCCCAGATTATTAGATGGGATTCCTGCTGTACATTACAGTGGATTCAACTCACCAGTAGGGGACTAAGGATGTCCTGTGGAGTCTAAAGTCCAGTCTGCTCCGCTCTAGTCATGCTGAGGACAGTCCCATCCTACTGACCCATACACTTTCTCAGTCAGTTGCCAGGCTTCCAGCTCTGCTTCACCTCCACATCAACTTTCCTCCCCTCCGTCTTTTCTTTCTGAGTCACAGCAGAATTGTGCAGCTTTTATGAATGAACCTTCTCTCTCTTTTTTTTTTTAGGAATGAGAGGCTCTTGCTCACTTCCTCTGTCTCTCTATGACGGTGCATGCAGATGAATGTGTGAATGGAGCGTAGGAGAGATTGACAGACGGCCCCTAAGGCTCTCTCCCCCTCCCTCGCCCATAAACTACCATCCAATCACAGGCGGGTAGGGTGACTCATGCTGTACACACACACACACACACTCACGCTTATACACTGAAGCAGAGCCAATACAGTACATGGGTGCTCTATTCTGCTCTTTTAACATCAGTTGCACCTCAGAGATGCTGTTAAAGTGTATTAATACATTATCAGCTTGGCTTTCCCCCCTAAAAATGTTTCCTCTTAATTCCAGAAAATGAGGTTTAGGGGGTTTAACATCTGTACTAATTGTAGAAATAGCTCAGATTGACTTGATTTACACAATAAAAGACATTCCATAGTGTACCTAATGTAATATTCAAATGACCTGCATGAACACACAAGAGGAAGGGGATTTAACTGAAACATTTGCATTTCCGTTTGATTCCAATCAGAACAATATATCAGGTGCCAACTAAAGAGCCCTTCTGCACTTATTCCTGATTAAAAGATTATTATCAGATTATTATCTAAGAACAGCAAAAAGCAGACATAGTGCCACAGTACTTCCATACTTAGACCTGGAATTACAGTGGAAATATAAGAAATTTAAGATTAAAAGAACCATTTCTGACTATTTCTGATTTTTCTTCAAAACAAACAACTTAATTACAGGCAACTTGACATCTGCGGACTGTATTTGAATAAGATGAACAATAAAAGTCTGAGTGCATAAAATAGTGCACAGCAGAGCTTTGTCCCTCCCCAGTGGTAGTTTAGTAAAACTGCATTCTCAGCCTGCAACTAACAATTATTTTCTTGATTAATCGACGCATCGTTTTGTCTATGAAATACTGGAAAATAGTAAAAAATTGAAATTGCTTATTTTATCCAACCAACAGTCCAAATCCCAAAGATATTCAATGTACTATCATATACAACAAAGAAAAGTATAAAATCCACCTGAAAACAGAAATTTTTGCTGAAGTGATTAATCGATTATCAAACAAGTTGCAGATTAGTTTTCTGTTGATCTGTTTCAGATCTACTTCAGTCTAATTGTGTCCATGCTGATGAAACAGCCAACAGTGGATAGAAGACGAGGTATCAGTCAAATGATTTACATAAACAACATTTTAATTATGTTAATCATCAGTCCATACAGGTTAAGAGTGATAACAGGATTATGAGAAACAGCCTCTAACAATGTACAGTCTGAAGGAGACGGTCTTAAATATCCATATAAAGACGAGGAACACGCTGAAAAAAGTACTTCATTTAACCGCTTTTTTTGTTGTTTTCTTTGTTCACATTAGTTACAAGACCTTTACCAGGACATATTTACATAGTGCAAAAGACACACTTGCTCAATTAACATACTTTAAACACTGATGGAAGTCATAGCAACAAAAAGCCTACACACAGCGTACCTTTTATCAAACTCGAAATACTTTCATAATCCCAGGTATGATATTCAGTACACAGTCAACTTCCATCTCAGGGCTTCACATTGCATACAGCCCGACACACTGCCTTTACACACCGCGTCACCATTGGCTGGCTGAAATCGCACCACGATTCACTATCAAATACCATTATCAAATTGGATTCCAACTGTTAAAATGTTCAAACTATCAAATGGCTTTAAGAACAGGATGATTGTGTGTTTTGTTTGTTTTTTAATACAAAGCAAAATCAAAATCTCTTTTGTACACTTGTATTTACAGGGGTTTATCATTAGTGTGTGCATGACTTTGTGAAGACTTGTTTGACCTCCAGTGGTGACTTTGCCCCAAGCTGGGCGCCCACACAAACGGTCCATAAAATCTGGAAGAGCTCTGCGAGGATTCATTTCTGTTATAAGCAACCATATTGGATTTTTTTCAACTTGGGCATTAAACTTGATCATGAATACCAGTAAACACCTGCTTGTCCTATTGGTTAATTCAATTTAAGTGGCATTTTATTAAGTCAACACTGGTAGAAACATTGACTTAGTGCACCTTTCTTTCATAATGTTGTTAACTACATAGACAGACCTAGTGAGTAACTTTACTACCACGTTCTGTAAGACAAATTATCTTTCTGGATGGAAGGACTTAAAAAAAATTTTTCAGTGTTCATGATTCATTTGATAAACAGGCTTTTAAAAATGATGTTATGTCATTACCAAGTAAGAGACAGCTTGAGAGCCCCACCCCCCCACCCCCCATCAGAGAACAAACACCACCAAAGAGAACAAAAACAGGAGCACTTATTTTATGAAGCACAGACAGCATCTGGGAACTCAAGACAATTCCAGTCAGAGGAAAACAACCCCAAATAGTTTCACACTAGGCAAGATCAATATGACAAACCATTATATACTGTAGCAGAACCACATAGACAAGGTTATATACACAAAGTTTTGCTTCTTAGAAGTTAAGTCGTTTGAATAATCTGAATACAGAATGGGCCCACTTATTATTTGAACATTAAAAAATACTATGAAGACTGGTGGGTGGGGTGGAGTGGTGTAGGTAGAAAGACAGAACCCCTGACACTGTAATATTCTGTGAGGAAAGCTAAATATCAACCAAGCAGTAATTAAGAAATGCATGTCTCTCCTTTCCTCATGGAGCAGTCAGGTGGAAAAAACCCCCACACATATTATTTACAAAGATAAAGCTAATGAACACAGCAAAAAAAATGCAAACTATGTGCCTATGAAACACACACACACACACACACACACACACACACACACACACAGAGGCACAAATACTGTGCAGAGCTGTAAACCTTCTGAGCTCTGTATAAAGTCAGATGGGAGCTGAAAGGTTCCAACCTTCCTTCCCTGTGAGCTACAGACAGCAGTTCAACTTTTTTTTTTTTTAGCGCTCATCACTTGCTCCCAGAAACGTCCCTGACTCCAAAAGAGTTCAGCTTTGGAGGAGGGAAATCAAAAAACTTCCCTCTGAATTCAAGTGTAACAGGTTATGGGCAGAAGAAGTAAGGGCATCCTTTTAAATTACAAGATGAGTGGGTTTTTTTGTTTTTTTTTTAAGAAGTGTTGGTGTCAATTACTATCCCTTAAACGGTGTTAGCTGTCGTTTGGTCTGCGACCCTGTGTGTTTGTAAGTTAGTCAGGTTCTCTGTAATGTGTTACTGGTGTGTGTGTGTGTGTTGGTCAGTTGGTTGGATACCTGAGATTATGTCTGGTGTCAGGGGTTAGAGACAGAGGAGAAAAGATGCTGGCTGCTGTGAAGAGGGATGTGTGAGTGCAACAGAGGACAGAGGGAATGAGTGTATGTAAGAAGAGAGGTGACATCAACCGATGACCTTCTTAGCCTCTGCTGGCTCTATGCCCTCCGACGTCGTCTCTGGGATGTCCGCTGAATCGAGGTCCTCCTCGTCCTCGCTCTGCCCTCTCTCCTCTTCTTCGTCTTCCTCCTCCTCTTCCGTACTTTCCTGGCTCTTTCCCAGCTGCAGGTTTTCCAGGGTCTTTGACACCCAGGATTCAATGCGGCTGCTGAGGGTGGGCACCTCCACAGAAATAGGTTCAGGAGTATAGTCCTCCTCGTCCTCGTCCTCCTCCTCTGCCTCTTCCAGCATCCCGGGGACCAGGGTGGAAGTGGTGGAGGTGATGGAGGAGTTCAGCGGGCCCCTGCAGCTCCCATCCAATGAGCCCGTCTCTGTGCTCTGCTGAGAGGCCAGCTCCAGCCGGTCGTCAACCCGGACCTCGTCTCTCTCACCAGGGCCTTGTGTCAGAGGCCCTGCCCTGGGCTGGGAAGAAGTGGAGCCAGGCGGGGCGGCATTGGGGGTGGCTGCCAGGGCTTCACTGTCTCTCTGGGCAGCTGTAGGAGGTGCAGGGCGACTCGTCTCAGCCTCTACAGGCTCCAGGGCATCTGAAGTCTCCACCATACTCCTCCAGTTGGTCTCTGAAGGAATTAATAGAGGTCTGTCTTATTAAGATTAAGATTAAACCAGTGGTCCCCAACCTTTTTGGTTCATAACCTCTTACAAAGTGTCTTCTTGGCCCCTTGTCACATTTCAGATGTCTATGAGTTGTGTTAGCAGTTTGACTAAAGATAGATTTCCCATTAGATGGTTTAATTTGAATTATTGTTTGAAGCACAAATAAGCGAAATTTAAGTCAATGTTTATTTGTCACATACATGATTACATGTGACAAATAAACTTTGATTGATAATAGCCCGTCAATCATAAATAGCTCCATCTCAATCAGCTACTACAGCAATATGCTCCTCATCCATTGATGCATCAGTAATCACAATACTGTACTTTATCTTAAGTAGAGGATCTGAATACGTCTTCCACCACTGATTACAGATATCCATGAAAAACTATGACAAAGATGAAAAGCAGAGAGCCAGAAATAATGAGTGAACTTACCATACTCCTTTTCGTTGACCTCTGAGATAGGCTCAGAGAAGATGGAGCAAAAGGAGATTGCAGAAGCAGCAGAGTGGTTGCGGGAATGCCCCATGTGGTGCGGGACTTTCTTGTCATTTTTCAGAGCTTCCTCAGCCTGCTCCTGCTCCAGAGCTGACACCATGTCCTTGTAGGCCTTCCTAGCCTCTTCTGTCAGCGACACTAAACGGTTGAAGAGACCCTGAAGGAGGTAGAGGGATATAACCAAGTCAGTAAGAGGCCAAAAAAAAAAAAATGCTTAGAGGCATCAATAAATGAACAAATAAAATATAGACAAAGATAGATAGATTGGATGGATAGATAAATAAAATATGAACAGCAATTTATTACAATCAAAGGGTTTTAGTGGATGGGAGTGCCTTACCTCAGCTCCAGAATAGTTGAAAATGCCAACCACACTAACAGGCACTAGTTTGTTGACGCAGCGTCCAAGAGCTTTTCTTCCCAAGGCAAACACAAATGGGATCTCCTGCTCCCTAGCCATGGCAATTACATTGTATAAAGCTTCATCCAAACCACCTGCAACACAGTAAACAGTTAGTGACTCAAATGTACAAAGAATGTAGAATAAATGAACAAAAAGAACAGAAAATATCAGCTAATGACTTGAACACAACAGTGCAATAACCTGCTGTTTTGGTAATATCCAAGCTGGGCTTGGGAGCTCTGCATATATTAATGTGTAACAGCCAGGTTCGTACGCAGTGTATGCCCTCCGGTGAGCGTATATCACGAGTTTTTCTTTTTAGAAATTTCAAATCAGCACTAACAGATTTTTTTGCCCACTTGAGGGCAGCGGAAACAAGTTGTGAACACAACATTGACATATCCTCACCTTTTAAGTTGATATAGCAAACAGTTATTTATTTACACATCCTGCACTTACTGAGGAACATAGTGTTTCTGGCCAACTGGCGAATGTAAGTCCAATATTTACTCTCTTTTAGCTCTGTTTTCTGGTCTCTACTTAACTCATGAGGGAAATATCTGGCTCTTTTAGCTGCTAAATACTCCACTATGTTCACCAGCTAGTTGCTAACTGCACAGTGGGTTTTTGCTGAAAACGACGCTATGAAAGCAGTGAGAGTGAACCAAAACGGTAAAGCTGTGGGGCAAACAACTGAACAATGAGCCGAAACTCGCAATAAAGCTCCGTAAAGTCGAGGGGAGCTGCAGATTCGATTGATAATTCTCTGTAGGTTCATCAATACAAGCAACCCCTTTCACATTTTCATCTGATACAAATATCAATTATAGCTGCTTTAAACATGTTTACAGCTCAGATGGTTAGACAATTTGATCATGTATGGAGTGATGCTAGTGACAGTATTGCAACATTCTTCACCTTTAGCCTGGATCTTCTCACAGTTGGGAGAGATGATGACACACTTAATCTTATGCAACTTCATGTGCTTGGTGACCTCTCTGAGACCCATGACCAGGCGGCGTTTGGACTTGGCCTTGGTAGGATCCTTTTGATAGACCCGCTCCTGGAAGCGAACCAGTTCCTGTAACAGCAGAGTCACGCTCTCGTCGATCTCCTTACTCAGCACTTGGTTACAGTACCTGCAGAAGGAAAAAAAACATGAGGGCAGAGAAAAAAATATTTTGGAGGTTACAGATGTTCAAAACAGCGATTTCATCTTTTGGGTGGCTGCCAAGCCAACAATGACGAGCGCCATTCATGTTAACTAGCACAAATAATGCTGCGAATGGTTAATTAAAGGCTTTAGAAATTAAACGATTAATCGATTAGTCAATTGACATAAAAAAGCTAATCAATTTTTCAAGCAAAATGCTATTTCAAAATACCTTTTGATGGGAATTTTCTGACATTTCATAGACCAAACAATTTATTGGAAAAATAGTCTGAATGAAAATAATTGTCTGATGAAGCCCTAAAAAGGCTTTAGTCTTTGTTGTTCTCCTTAAAATGACTCATTCAAAGTTTATACAGCTGTTCATGACAACCTTGTTTAACTGCTTGTTGGTTATGCTTATGCTATTACACTTTGTTGCTATCTGACCCCTTTTCTGAATCAGGGCAAGCCTTGCAGCCTCTCTAAGAAAAGCAGAGCCATTCGATAGCAGGCATACTCCCACTAGCTTTGTGGTTTGATAAAAACTCAATCGGAAGGTCGACGTAGTGTGGTCTGAGGAACGAGTGTCCTGGAGGTCAGAGCCGAGAGGAGGAGCTTGGCTACAGAGGCCTTTTGGAGGATTTAAATGTAAAATCTGTTAGCGAAGGGTGGGCTGGGACAATAGGCCTACAGCAGAGGACACGGAGGGACAAAGCTGCGTTTGTGAACACTGGCATACATTTTTGCCGAGAAAGGACAATGTGCTAGGCATCTGTGCCATACAATTCCTTATTGTACAGTTCCGCCCTTAAAAACACCCGTTAACTTTCAGAATACGCGTCTCACAGCCATTTCTCTGATTTTTGAGTAGGACAAGTATTCGCTTTGGGAGCCATTTTTTGTTACCACATTGTGCATTTTTGAGACATTCCAATGCCAGGGATTCCTACAGAAAGATCTGGCCTGTTCTGTTCCTCACTCCATGTGGGGTAAGAGGGCGTACTTACTCTCTGAAACGTCGGCTGTGGATCTTGGTGATGGCGTTTGAAGCCATGGGACTCCCAATGCCAGAGCTGGCAGGAGAACCCTGGGATACTGGGGTGATGCTATATGGAGAGTTCTGACTGGCTGGGGAAAGGGATGCATCACTGGGCATACTCAGACCGTTGTCTGTGGGACAAACAGCAGATCAGAAATAACAAATAGAAAATGTATGATGGATAAAAAATATGGGTACGACTGAATTGTTTTCACTTCTTAATAATGAATACCCTCACCTTCTTGGGAGGCAGGCTCTCGTGGAAGATCATCAGTAAAATGTAGACACTCCTCCCCTTGTTCCTCCTGGCCTGAAGACTCTTGTTCTACACTCGCCTTCCCTTTCTTCCCTTCACGCTCCTTCAAAATAATCTATCGCAACACAGAACAAAAACAGAATGTCAAAAACAAGGGCACTTAAAAAGATTTGCAGGTTCAAAGATCTCCATTCCTTTTACCAATTTTAAAGTAGACTAAATACCAACACCTCTCCTAAATGATTAACTTCAACTTAAATCATTAACCTTCTTAAGGGCTGTTGGCCGTTTCACTTTGGGGATCTCTTTCTCCTTCCCTCTCTTGATACGGGGTGCAGTGGAATCCAGAGAATTATGTGGGGCTGAGTATGGCTGCTGATAACCCTTCAACATGGACGACACACTGGACGAGCCTGAACAGTGGAATGGAGTAGTTGTTCCAACTGGGGAGAGGGACAACAAAGTAAGTATACAGGTAGAATGTGAGTATGTGTGCATGTATGTGTACATGTATGTGCGCAGTGGGTATATGTTTGGTTTGTGTTGGGACTGTCACAGGTTTTGAGTCAACTCAATGGTCCTGGTCTGGCCACTCAGTGGGGGCAGCGATTCAGGATACTATCAGTCACAGTTTCCAAGTCAGCTACACCAATGAGTCATATTAAGTTAAAAAGAAATTTGGAGTATGTGTTACCTTGAGTGAGTCTGACAATCAGTATATTTTTAACATGTTTTCATGGTAACATATTGACATTTACAAAGGCATAAAAATGCCAAAAACACAACAGAACTTTGCAATGGGGCTTGGGGAAAATCTTAAAAATGATGATAAATTCCAAACAAGAAAACTAAATTTGCAGAATGAAAGATACTTAATAGGACATTTGTTTAACAATGATACTATAGACTCACAAAAAGAGTATTGAAAAAACTTTGATAGTCTGAGTTTAAACAAAATATTGTCATTAGCTGCAGGGCTGTTTAATATTTATGCCACATGTTAATGTCTGCCTGAGTTAATAAATACCTGTGAAGGACAGTGGCTTTGTATTGTTGAGTTGTCTGGCCTTCATAGCCTGCTGATGTTTCTCCAAAGCTGCCAGCATGTCTCCCAGGTCCAGCTCGACCGAGGTTTTACTCTTCTTCCCTGCTGCTTTGGTGAATGCCTCCTGCCGGGCGAGGAAGGAAAAGGCGGAACAAGGTCACACCAATGAACCAATCAAATAAAAGTTAAGATCAGAATGGTAATCATAGGCCAGGCTGTGGTGAGGACCAGCATTGGTGAAACAAGGCATACAAACACCTCACCCAACAAGCTATAACATTCAAACTGTTCATTCTGAACCCAACCTACATGACCAGCAGACATAGTGCAGGTTTATACCTGTAATTTCTTCTGTTCCATGCTGATTTCAGAGTACTCCTGTGCAGTGGCCAAGGCAGCAGCCAGGGCCTTCTTCCTCTGGCTTTTGGCCCTCTTTGGAACAGAGGTGGTAATGGGGATGGGTGTCTGCACAATGTTGATAGGGGAGTTTTCTGGTAGGTTATCCAGCTATGATGCATGTAGAAACACAAATTAGTATTTAGTAGGGGTGTAAACATCAACCAATAAATGAGTCAACGACAGATCCGACCCAAATTCTGCAAAAAATCGTTACGGCTGTCAAAACCCTTTCCAAAGTGCTCTCTTTATCCAATTAGAAATTATTTTAGTCACATTTATTATTCAATAAGTAAAAATATCAAATCTTAACCCAGCTGAATTGAATCATATTAAATCTGTATATTGAGTCGTTTATATTTTAAATGTATATGCATTGTTTTTGTATAAGATGGTGAACTGTGTATCAAATTGCTTGAGAAGGAGAGATACACACCCTTAATATCCAGCAAACACTGAGCACATGACACAGAGAGGCTTCAAAGATAGTCGTCTTCAGAAAGCGCTTTCCCTTACCAGGTTTTTGGGCAGTTTAGGTTGCGTGTGTGTCTGGGCTGGAGTAGATTCAGGTTTGGTGCTGCGTTGGACAGCCCCTCCAGTAGCGAGATCTGGGAACTCATCTTCATCCTGACAAAACATGTATAAAACATTTCAGCACAACAAATAAACTCTGCCTAAAATAAATCTATAATGAGTGTGATGGTAACAATGCTGCATTGAGAATTCATTACAATGAAATTCACAAAAAAAAATAAAAAGCCTCTCTCACCTCAAAGTAGAGGGGCTCTGGGGTGAGCTCAGTGCCAGTGACCACTGCTGGCTGTAGTCTTTGTTCTGACTGGCTGGGTGGCACACGCCCTGGATAGCCACTGTGGAAGTCCTGAAAGAAAGAGAAACATGGAGAATACAGGAGTCAGACAGGGTACCACTGGTATTCAATATGCTTATTACTTATTGGCCCCTTTGTGCACATACTGTCAAGTAAGGGAAACTTGATAGCAAAGGAGGCAAGAGCGAACATACCCAAGCTTGCAAGCTCAGCCACGCAGACGGTGCTCTGTCTGCATCACTATTTTTGGTGAGATTTTTCTTGCTCATGACAGTTTCCAAATAAGTTGACTCATGCATACACCCCTCTGAATGTTTACTGACTATAGTGACGGACACTACAGATGTGCATTATGTGGGTGTTTAGGGTGACTTACAGGACGGGGCCTTTATGCCAAAATGAACTGCATTTAACCTATTCTCATTACTTAATACCAGAGCTGTTCACCTGACATACTGCACCCTTTTAACTCTGTCTGCTCCAGTGGGATCTACAGTACCTGTGAGAAGTTTCTCTGTTCAGGATTCTTCCTTTGGTCTGCTCTGTGAAACTGGCCGTTCCTGTCCCCCCAGGACTTTGGGGTAGCCTGAGAGGCTACATTTACCCAGGTACCTGCTAGTGAACAAATCAAAATGAATAGCAATTCTCAGGTAAAAAGGAAAAAAAATTAA
>LKNJ01000611.1:0-143836 GCA_002120245.1 Maccullochella peelii | reverse complement strand
AGAGAGAGACAGAGAGAGAGACAGAGACAGAGACAGAGAGAGAGAGACAGAGAGAGAGAGAGACAGAGACAGAGAGAGAGACAGGAGGCTCAGTTGATGATACAACAGTCAGAAATGCATTTGAACATGAAATCCACCAGGTTCTTTTACAGTTTGTTGCGTTCTCATGCAGTTCTACTCCACAACCATTAAAGGCAAATAATAAAAACATCCTCACCACACATGACGTTGTATAATTCTATATTTTCAAACTCTGGCACTGTTTTCTGGAACTTGAAGCTCGGTCCATGACCCATGAATATTGTCTGCGTGAAGAAAACAAGAAATGTCCGCGCTGAACACAGACAGACACAGTTCTCTTCTCAATCAGCTATGTATGTTATATCATCTGCGGTACATTATGCCATTACATTACATTACTTCTTAAACAGTAGCTAGTGGCTGCTACGTGTGTGTGTGTGTGTGTGTGTGTGTGTGTGATACGTCTGATGATGGTGTGCTGGTTATTACAGTTTAGTTTCAACCTTCACAGCAGAGACGTTTAGCAAAGTGTTTCATGAAACATGTTTGCAGCTGTGTTGAGCTGTGAGAAACTCAGGGATCTGGTATCTTAAAGTTTTATCAGACATCAGCATCATTATAACACACAGTTACAGCACATCAGATCAGAGAGAAAGCGTTCACACTACACAGTACCCTCATGCTGGTTATCTTGTTGTCAAAGCCGTGGTCACCAAAGAAGCCGCACCGCGTCCTCAATTTTTCTGGCATTTTCCTGAAGCAAATCCAAAAATATCATTTTTTTTAATCAACAACATACAAACTGAAAACTTTTTCTGTGATGCTAGAGGATGATAATGAGGTTTCTCTCAGCTAAAGTGTGAACGGCCGCTGAAACAGAAATTAAACAGTTTGGCTCCTTAAATTCTGTCACTGCTGGGTGAAAGTCTGTCATGTCACTTTATCCAAATACTTCAGCAGGGGACACTGGCCCCCAACTAGACACCAAATGGTTTAATTATTTGACCTATGATGTCTAATTTACAGTAAATGGCATCCATTTTTTCTTTTTCCCTACCTGATTACACCACACAGACGAAATGACTGGGCTCATGCTTACTGTAGCAGCAACATTTCAGTTCTTTCTTCTCATTTTCTGATTTAAGCCACGATGATGTTGTTTTGACAGAATCTGACAGGCAGCGCAACACTCTCCAAAACCGCCTGAACAATATTGTCTAAACACTGACCCACCTGTCCAATCACCCAATAACCAAAGACACGTTCGTTTACAGGCGTCTACACGTTTAAATGAACAAATGAACTATCACCATCAAAGCTAAACCTTAATCCTTCATTCTTACATATCAAAATACTTTAACTGTGCAAAAAATACAAAATAATATTATTCAAAACATTTTCACTGGTTTTGGCTCTTACAGTTAAAAGATAAATTAAGTCTGATTCTAATAAACTAGGACGTGAGCACTTACACCCATTCCGCTCACAGGCTTCTGTTTTTTCTGTTGCAATTAATCAATAATCAAGATAACAGTTAGTTGCAGCCCGAGTGAAGTCATCATTTTATTGCAAGTTTTCCCCAGACTCAGGGGTCGGATATTTAATTTGGACCCGATCTTGACAAGATCACTTGGACAGAAAGGTGGTCCTGAGACCTGGTTCAGGCTGGGTTCTCAGGTCAAAGAGCAGGGGCTACTAAAACTTCCCCCTTCAGCAGAACTGAATCGGAACGTCACAGGTTACCTGGCGATGTGCCACTTCCTCTCCATCAGCAGGTGGACGTCCTCGATCCTGCGGTTGTTGGCGTAGTGAAGCCTCTTGGGTAAATTCTGCTTCAGGTACGGCTTGAAGTGCTGAGTCGGCATTTTACACTGAAACAGCAAACACGAGGGTGAACGACCTGACCTGACAAACACAGGCGGCAGCAGACAGTTTGAGAAGTTCGCTTTGTGTTCGTGTGTGTGTTGTAGCACTCACAGTGAGGTTGGCAACCACAACGCTTGGGTCATCTGGAAAAGAAAATGTCATGTCAAAATGAAGCCTGTTCATGTTCTTTTAAAAATCTCATACAGTCTAGTGTTCAAACCAGTCACCCTCATCTTACATGTGGTGGATTTGGGGTCGCGGGGTCGTATTCTGCCCAGCGAGCCGGGGATCAGCGTGATCTCGTCTATGTTGAGCGGGTAGCTGCTGAGAAACTCTGTCCGATCACAGTGGGCCTCCTCCATACCTGAGAGACAGAAAGCACAGCCGAGGTGTCTGTTATTATTACTATTAAAGGGTCAGTTCACCTAAAAGTAACACAAGTTACATAAAAAAACATGTTTTTTCACCTTCTTTTCTCTTCATGCTGATAGTTTTGGTTTTATGTGCCAAGATTTTGACATATCTGCCTCTGAAACTTACACTGGAGGTGAATGGGACTTTCCTCAAAGCAATGAAAAACACGTAACAGCAACTTGTCTTTCCAGAAACAATGTCTCCGTTACTCCGGAAAGTCTACAGGCCTCGCTGTCAACAGTTTTCATAGAAAGTAGAAAGTAGTTCCAGTAATAACCATCCAGTGAATTCTGTGCATACTTCATGAGTCAAGCCAACTGAACCTGCATGACGCTGCCAAATCTGAGACCTGAATGTGACCCCGAGACCTGAGGCTAATCTTTCGCTTCATTTCATCCACATGTTAATGCTAATGCAGGTGCTGATGCGGGAGGAAAAGAGGCCGACTGTAGCAATACATGAGAAAGAAAGGAAATTCGTAATGAATGACACTTGAAAATGATCAAACCTGAACCTGGTCAGAAACCCAATACTTTAGGTAGCAGAACTGCACTGTGGGTTATCCACAACGCTTTGAACTTCACAAACAAAAGGTCTTTCACTTCTATTGTATGTAGAGAAACCTGGGTGCATAAATCTAAAACTATTTGCATGGCTAGGTACTACTAAGTGAGAAAAAGTGTTTTTTTTTGTAGTTTGGATAAACTGACCCTCTAGAAATCGAATAGGGAGGTGATTATATGATTAAAAGACAATATCACTATATGTCACTAACATTATGATTTATTTGTTCTTTTCTGTATTTGTATCTCCTGTTTGTCTCTGTAAGTCATCCATTAACTTATAGACTCACCTTTAAATGAACTGGCCAGATAAAACTAAAGAAAAGTTCTATCTCTTTTCTTTAGGCTTCAAAGATTAGACAGAGGTCATACCGTGGTCTCCTACGATGATGACGTTGATGCAGCGATGCAGGTTCATCTGCTTCAGACCATTCATCAGCTGACCAATGATGTTATCGATCTCCCTCAGAGGGTTATCCAGCTACAGACAGGACACAAAAAAACAGGCTAGAAAGAAATGACTGAGATATTTTCATGACTCCTGCCTCCAATGACGCACGGTCACTTTTCGACCCCTCAGGTCTCACTCTCACCTCGCTGCTGAGCGGCCCCAGTCGATGCCCGAAGGTGTCGGGCTGCTCTGAGTGGACGGCGTAAACGTACGGCCTGAGGAGAGACAGCACAGGCAAGTTCATCATGAGGTCTAGTTCTACCTCAAACATCAGTCAGGTGGGGGAGCGTTCTGAGGTCACCGTGCTTGTTGTTTCTGACTGAACTCACGCCGAACTGAGAAAGACCTTCCCCACCCACCGCCTCACTGCTCTGTAAAGACACTTATCAGCTGGCGACCCCTTCACTGACCCAGCAGCTGCTCAACACTGAAAACAACCTTTATCTTCAAGCCTTTAAGAGACACTTACCAACTCACTGACCCGCCGGGCTAAATATAAAGCACACAGCACCTCTTATATAAACCTGCGTAAGACTAACAATAATCTCTGAGATCTCTGACAGACAGAAGAAGTTATATTATGTTTTAAACTATATATGTAATGTTGAAAGATCGAAGTACGCATAGGTATGTAGGTTGTATACTTGTGGGTATGCAGGTGAATATAGACGTGTATATGTGTTAAACCTGTACATGTGGAAGGGTATGCATGGATATATACTCCTGGAAGTGAAGACGGAGTACTGAGAACTGAGTTATGGCCCACAAGAACTGCTGCTTTTAAATAGCTCTTGCATATGCATATATACTGTACATGTATATAAAAAACTGGAAAAGGGTTTTATGTAAAAAATACCAAAAACTCTGTGAAATTGCTTTCCCAAAAAAATAAAATAAACTATATGTGCATGAGCATTACCTCATCAAAAATCTAAAATATTCATATTTTCAGTAAAACTTGCATAAGACTGCAACTTGTTCACAAACAAAACAACGTGGGTCTCCACAGTCACTTAAACATCCTAATGAGGAGTTTCTCAGTTAAAACCTGACAGTGAAATAAGTGCTCAGCAATGTGGGGGAAAGTTAAATTACACCTACACTAAAAGGAAATTACTATCAGTGATAACATTTTATTCAGCAGCTGCATGTCTGATTTGCTGCTGACATGGTTTTAAAGCTGAAAACTAATAATTTATTAGAGAAAACAAATGTAGTGTCACATGTATCACTATGACCCAAACGCTGCATTATAATCATCAATTAATTTCTCAAACTATAACCACGTTCTCTCTTTCGCTTTGTTAAACACGAGTATAACTAATAACATTAATAATAACGGCTGCATTCCCTTCAGGTGGCCCAGCTCCAGGGGCCTGGTCTTGGTTTGCTGGGACACTTCACTGGAAGTGAACCAACTTTATTAGTTCTACCTGGGCTTTTTCTGCTACTGCCAGTCAAAGTTTGTGCCGTGAGAAGGATCCAGGTTTACAAGAAAAACTGGAAGTCTGAAGTCCTGAGTGAAGACATACCTCTCATCATCGGGCAGATGCAGCCAGCGCAGGATGGTCAAAATCCTCCTCTCCAGAGGAATCACCCTGGAAACAAAACACGATGAATGCTGATTAAGAAGCAGGTTGTCTATTATCACAGATTCTTCACAGTTTATATGTTGATACTAAGAACCACCTGTCCTTATGAACTAAAAGGGAAAAAAGGGGAGCTTAGAGCAATAAATATAAGCCTAATTACAATCGATTTAAGTAAAGCTGGTGTTCTCTGAGTCGTCAATGGCCCTTTGTTGTGACTGTGTGTGTAGGGGTATTGTCCCGTGTGTGTGTGTGTGTGTGTTTATGTGTGTGTAGGGCCATTGTCAGTCAGTCTCAGGATGTGTCGAGCACTCAGCCTCTCTTGCCCTCGTGATCATTGTGTCGTGGATATGCAAATGTCTCCTGAAACGAATCTGTCTGTGCTGTGGTTTAGGTGAAACAACAAAGAGAAAAAAGTATGCAAATGTTTAACTGATTGGAGGTTTTGGAGGTTTCCGGTGCAGTGCTGCGTTCAGTGTCTGAAGCTATTGAAAAATATTCCAGTACTAACTTAAGTACCAAGGCCAGAAGAAAGTGCCTGCTTTCACTCCTTGTTCCTCTGCTGTGATCCAGATCTGTAGGACAGAAAAGAAAGGAGGTTATCAGAAACCTGTGTTATGTGTGCACACTACTTTAAGGGTAATTCCGGTATTTTTAAACTATTTTTTTTTAAGTTTTGCAATTGATCCAGTAGATCACCTCCGCCGGCAGCCGAGAAACATAATCCTTGTGCTCATCAAGGTCCATAGACTAAAAGAGCTTGTTTTTGCCACTGACTCTGGCTCAGACTGTTATTCGAAGTGTTAGATATCCGTTGTGTCAAAACCTAAAATCACCCTAATGAGTGCCATGCAGTAACTGTTTGCTAACCAGTGCAAGCTCAGTCTTCTTTCACTGCGGTTTATGTAGCCGGCCTGTGAGCTTGACTGATTCCAATCCGACCACGTGCTGCTATCTAGAGTTTACTCACAGGCTGTCCGCCCCACCAGCGGTGGTTCAGTTTCTCTCTGGTGCGCAGGCTGAAGGTGGCATTAAACATCGGGTCGTGCATAGTGTTCCCCACAATCCCATGGGACTCTGGGTAGAGACCCTGCAGAAAGATCCCACAGAGCAATGTCACCACAGTCAATATATTAAAAATCAGTCCCGTAGCAGCGTCACAACAGGAACGGGCTGTAGGATCGACACAACACAGCCCTGCTCTACTGTGCCCTCTGGTGTTACGTGATAGATATGATGATATTCAGATATTACCCGGGGTCACTTACTGTGGCTAGGGTGTATAAATTTGGGAAGGTCTTCGATGGGTAGACTGGTCGCATGTAGGGTGCTGAAGTGCCACACGCTTCTAACAGGAAACAAATGTAAACCTTTGATTAAACTTCATAAAACACATGTTTAAGCACTAAAATCAAGATCAAAACCTGCATCTTACTAGATGATACATGTGAACTGCAGCCGAACTACATCTTGACTTGTACAACGTGGACAAGAGCTTCTCTAAGATTCACACAGATCAGGACTTCTACAGTCACTACAGCTGCATTTAGGAAATGAAACAGTAGAAAAAGAAGAGAAGAAGACGTACTGAGTTTATGTATGTTGGGGGTGACAGATTTGCCCTTCTTCAGGTAGGAGGCTCTGAACCCGTCGACAGACAGCATGATGAGGGGGGGCCGGATGAAGCTGAGCAGAACGAGGATGCAAAGACAAAATTCACCAGTGGCTATAACTGTGGCATGTCAGAAGGTAAACAGAGGAAGCATAAATGATGAAAAGAGCTTTGATCACGTGGCCATCATCGTCCAACTGGAGTCCTCCTAAGTGGGACTTAAGGTTAATAGAAAAATATCTTCATCCAGCTACTCTTAAAATCAAATAAAAACAACATATATAAATGACAGCATGTTTTGTATTAGCACACACACTCTCATGTTTAATTGTTGCTGAGTTTGACGTCACTTTCAGACTCACCCCGCGGGGCATTCGGCGGTCTTGATCTCCTCGCAGTCTCCTTGCACCCATGAAGTCTCACCTCACATGGAAGCAACAGCACAGAGTAAACTACCTACGTTCATGCACATTCATTCTCATAATTGTTATATAATGCTGCATAGAGTCAAGATATCTCATGATGAGTACCTTTGCAGAGTGACTTGTAGTTGGAGCAGCAGTCTCCCTTCTGCAGACAGTCCTCTGAGCAGTGGCAGGCGTGGTCGTCATTCCTCTCCTCCCCACAGCGATCCTGCGTGCACTCAAAACCCCCCGCTGAAAGACAGCAAACAGGAAAGTTCGTCACGTCATCACACCTCACTGCTTTATCATCACTGCCAAATCATCCAATTACAAGCAAAGCACGCCTTGTAAAAAAATGTTTAAAAAGCACTCAAGTAGCTCATGGTTGTAGAATTCATGAGCTACAATCAACAGATTTTTTTGGTTTTGTTTTGGAAAAAGGCCCAGAGTTGTTTGCTTAATGTTTTCAAGATGAAGCTGTGGTTGCGTTCTCTTCGCCCCATCCAAGCTCTAAATTAGCGTCAGATGAAAATGAGCATTTTGGCTAACTGCCCTTTGTCCATGTTGCATCAGCTACAGCAGAAAGCACATGCTGTGTACACTGAGCTTTCTGAGTACTGGAGCTACTGTAGTACTGCTGTGTGCTATTACAAACAAATGTAGTAGTAAATTCTGTATATGACTCTACTACTGCTTACTGTTAGTGATATTATCAGGAGTAGCAGCATCAATAAATGTGTAAATCTGTTTAAATATGTGTGCAAAATAGTCCCCAACAAACACATTATTTACTCCGCCACCGATGGAAACTCAAACTGAACCAACAGAAAAACCCATCACAGCTTTAGCCTTACTGTCAACAAATCTCATGAAAAGACCAAAACCAACAATGAATGTGTTGTGTGTGTGTGTATCACAGCCTGATAGATCTTCTCCCTCTGAGCCATCGAGCTCCATTGTTGCTCCAAAAACTATTAAACACTCATCAGTGAGCCACACTGTTGTTCCTTCATCACCATGAACACACACACTGGAGTTTATTCTGACTCCACACACACCGTCCTGCTGCCGCAAATACTCACTAGAGCACCAAATGTGGATTCATCCGCCACTGAAAATAGTCCCCAACAAATGCACTATTTCCTCCTGTTTTAGTTGCGTTAGCTAAAAACTACAGAGAGCAGCAGTTTAAGCAGTAAGAAGCTATATATTTGTGAGGTGTTTTTAAAGATTTAAATTGTGTGTAGGGACCAATGGGCTTGAGTCCCACAGACAGGGTAGGGAAGTCAGAAAGTATTGAGAGACAGAGTAACACATTGTTGGTTTGGGTCTTTTCATGGGCTTTGTTGACAATAAGAAAAATATAGAATACACCAGTATTTCCTTGAAGACACAAGGAAGTACTTACAGTACCCACAGCAGGGCTTTGAACATGAACACTGGGCTTCTACAGGAATGCTCACCTAACTTTTGGCACATTTCTGTTTGTGTATTTATAACATTAAACCACCTGAACTACAAAAACATCTGTTAGCCACTAAATACAGAATTGTTAATTTCAGCTAGAAAGGACAGAACATACAAGAGCACATGCAAAGCTGTGCAAACTGTTGAAATGTTAACTTCATTGTTAACAGAACATGGTTCTCGACTTCAAACTTGATGGATGTCCTTCAAAATACATACAGGAACTGACAATCATGGGAGAAAAGCGCCACCTTGGTTTTATTAAAGTAGTGGAGTCATTCTTGGGGGGAAAAAGCAAGCATGTAAAAAAAGACATTCCAGATCTCAAAATGTTAAGAAATCCTTTAAAAACTTCAGTGATCCGAACAAAAACTTAATCCTGCCAACAGCACAGAAAATGTGTTAAAGAAGGTGAAACCAGGAGAGGTGGTTCAGGCAGGGCGACATCAGACTGACCTGTTTTCAGGCAGTGCTCGTCGAAGTCGGAGCAGCAGCTGTAGTAGGTTTTACACAGATTGTCACACCTGCATCCTGGAGGTTTGGCCTCCTCCAGCTCAAAGCACCTCCCCTTGCAGGAGCCCGCTGAGCTGACCCACTCTGAGACGGCTGGAGGGGGGGAGAGGGGCACAGTTAGACACAACTGCTGTAAACATGCCGTGTTCTTTCTTAAGATTCCCACTTTCACCTTATTAACTACCAACAGCACATAGTGCAAATGACTACGGTTTCAGTTCACATCAATGCACAATGAAACAAACAGACTACTGTAGAGCCAAATAATAGTCTTTCTGTTCTGTCGAGGTATGTGGGACCGTTTTGGAAGCTCATTGGTATCTGAATTTTGAGACCTGGCTGTGATGTTTTTATTGTAAAGCATGAAACAACTTCATGCACATGATCCTGTCTTGTTTGCTTCTGGATTTATTCAGAATTATATTTTTCATCAACTCATTAACATAATGGTTTTCTGCAGCATACTATTAATCCTGACATGTCCCAAAAATGGTCCCTGCTTGCACGTATGGTGCTGCATGATGAAATAATAAAATAAAACATGTCACTGTGAAGGCTTTAAGCATAGTGGGTTTTAATAGCATAGTGAAATGCACTGAAACCAATGGCTGCCTGGAAGAAAAGCATACTGTCTACTTTTGTAAATGGTCTAAAATAATTTGAGGTATTTGCACTTTTTAGGGCTACAACGTGTAAAGCACCAGTTTGGTGATATTAAGCATGTATAATCAGCGTTATTTCTCTGCATGAGGACTCTGCATATTTTTCCATTGGTCCTAAATCAAGCACCACGGCTGTTCTCACGTTTGGTGTGAGTTGCTGGGTTGTCTCCTCCCTCTGCAGGTCCGCTGGCTTGAAAAACATAAGCTCTGCTGACATCAGTACTCCACAGACAGAACACAACCACTACCTGCAGAAAACCACACAACACCACAAAACACATTCATTAAATACATACATATTTGTTGACTCCAATAAGGGAAATCTCTGTCCACGTTCCACGCATTTATACATGGGCCCTAATATTCCACTAATAATGGGAATAACAGCCCAATCAGGATAAAATGCCTCATGTCACCACCTCAATCAGAAGAGACTGACCTAAACCTTTGATGATCTGTTCAATAGGAGAATATTAGCACCTAATAACCATGTATAGGCTCAATCCGATGCTTTCTCTTTGGTTGGAATCCATATGTTCTTTCTGCGCCTCGAAATAATGAGTTGTTCTTCTTCTTCTGTTATATTTCCAGCAGATAAGACGCTGCACATTTCACACGCTGTTATATTCTGATTAAACGCTTCGGGGCATGTAAACACACGTCTTATCGGATCCGTTAATTTAGCGTCCATGTAAACAGTTAAGGTGGAATCTCTAATCAGAATGATTTTAGTCAGGATGAAGTAATATTGTCCGTGGAACCGCAGCTAGTGTCTTGCTCAAGGACACTTGATGAGGATGCTTACCAAAACAGGGTCTGGAAAGGTGCTCACTGTGCTACCTTGTTGCCCTGACTAGGAGTTTGTTTTCCTCTCCTCTGAGACACATTCATGTTCACATTTCACCAAAGGGGTCAGAGGTCAGCGGGCGGCCAGGAATGGCAACGCAGGAAAAGTTGAGTGTTCCTTCTATAGCTCAGAGAGAAGAGCCCGACACTGACCCACGGCAGATAAAGGTCCACTTCAACCCAAAGCTGCACAATGTGCTCTACAGAGCCAAACCAGAAGGGCTGAACTGTGAAATAAACATGTGCACGTTCATCAGCAGGCTGAGTTTCTGAGGTCAACATCACTATTTCAAAAGCGGCTTTTTTGTAAAGAAATAATGAGGAAAAGAACTTATAAGAAAATTAAACAGTCCGACAAGGAAGTTCATGTTCACGACCAGAACTTCACAAAGTAATCTCAAGTCCTCTTTATTTACTCACAACCACTGCCTTTTTCAGAAAAATAAACTTTTCTTTAAATTTTAGGATGTAAAAAGAAAAGGGATGAGTCAACAGTTCACCAACACCCTGCTGCAGGTGTGCTCACCTGTTCAATTCAGTCTGGTCAGGGTTTGTCACAGGTTCACTTGTACAACTAAGGTGAAGCTTTTGCAATGACTTACACCATTGATACATTGGCAAAACAGTTGGTTTCTTTCCAGCAGTTAATCAATGAATCGTTCCAGCTCTGACATTCAGTAGGACATGTTCGTACCTTTTTCTTGCTTGAGTGGAAGTAGAGAAAGCAGTTTGAGACAAAGCAAAAATCAACAGAAACATGTTTGCAGCGGTTTCCAGCCCAAAGACTCACAAACTCTTTAAAGTCAGGAGCTCACAGAGAGAGATACAGCTACAGTTCTCATTGAAATGATACAGATGTTTTCTGGCTGCTCACTTTCTGATCTTGAACTCATATTCTTAAGAAACATCCTGGAAACCTGTCAAGGGCCCCTGGAGTTCCCTGGAACAAATTTGAGAACCACAACCACTGAATAAAGCAGCCAATGCATCCGTATTCACTCTACAGCACTGTTTCCCAACCTGGGGGCCGGGATACATCTGGGGGGGGGGGTCACATGATGAATAAATTAGATAGGAGAGAATTAAAAACACGTTTCTTCTGCATTTTTTGATGACTTTTCTCTTTAGAGAAGTTCCCATTTCTTTCTATTCAATTTCTGTTTGTTTCTGATGAAATGCCGGAGAGCTTGACCTTTTCGGGCCTCTAAATTAATTCAGGTGAAACCACATAGATGAACCTGTGACAAGGGGTCACACAAAAAAGGGACCCAAGCCAAAGTGGTTGGAAAACTAGCTTTGCTCTGAACACCTCGGTGAGCCAGATCCTAACCTGAGCACGACTTAAGCACCATCAGCTCTGTAAGACTGAGGGTCTGAGTGTTCTTTAAAGGATAATGGGCCACAGGACACTGCAATCCTATAATGCCTTCACATTGTAAATGTTAGAATACCATAAATATGGCAAAATCTGTAGTATTTCAGTTGGTTAGGTACATTTTTTATTATATGAATATTATTAGAGATTCTTCATTATTAGGACATTTAGCATATTGACCTAATTCTGTACAAATGACAGACACTGCTTCTGGGGTGTCTTCCAAATAATTCTACAGTTATTGATGTTGAAGATGATGATGATGACGATGTCAAACCCACGCCCTGACAGACGGACAGTCCACAGTGTAACCGTTAACCTACAGCTTTTGCTTACCTTAACCTCCCCCGGGTAAGCAAATCTGTGAGTCACTGTTGACAATGAGCTGTCCCATTATCATCATCATCATCATCATCACTATCATAATACCTCTTGTCCCAGTGTCAGACCAAAATAACAGCAGCTGCTCCATAATTCATATCCCTGCTCAGAGTCGTGTCCCTTCCTCCCTCTGAAGGTAACGCTTCCACATTTCTAGGCTTGCATTGATGTGAGGCAAAGTGCAGTTCTCTCACTCACAGGTCGATACATCAATTCTGCAGGAGCCCAATCTTTTCTGTTTTTTTTTTTTNNNNGGGGGGTGGACCTGGGAAACACTTCGTCCGTCCAAATGATAAGCTAAAACAAAGCGACATGGGAATCAAACGACAGAACTGTCACAGTCTTACCGTACCAAATTGCCCAGTAGCATGTTCCAAACACTGAATCCACTTTTGGCATTCCCCCTAAGAAACAAAGAAAGCTCAGAAATTGTGGCCAACGTCCGGTAGAAGCTGCTCTGTGCGCCTCTGCAGATCGATGGAGCAGAGCGCAGGGGTCCAACTCTCTCTCTCCCTCTCTCTCCCGTTGTTTGTCTTTGCTTTGCCTCTGCCTCTCTCGGTCTTGGGCCAATAAGCATGAAGTAATGGTGACAGCTGCGCTCTGGTACAAGAGTGCGTCGGGTCGGGGTGACGCTCCGGAGTCCAACACAGTCTGCAGCGCTGAGAGAGAGAGAGAGAGAGAGAGAGAGAGAGAGAGAGGCACTCTGAGGGAGAACAGTTGTATAATGGTCAATGTTCAGTCTGTCCTAAAGGAATATGGAGGTTTTGTGGTCAACTTAGTAACTACTGACAGCACAGACACCAAAAATCATCCACATGTCCTGGTTGGTGCTGAGACTTTATGGGCTACATGAGTGATAAGCTTCTACTAATATAAATATATAATATAATATAAAACTGTTAAAAAAGTTTGTAGAGATTTGTCAAGTGCAAAATACAAAAAAAAAGAACTTCTGCACACTAGAAAACACATTTAATACTGAACAAAGATGTCAGAGCAAAGTTATGTTTTGAAGTTTGCAGAGAAAAGTTGCAGCAGTAGCATGAATCAAAGTGCTGACACACCAAGAACTATACGCTGACTGATCAAATGCTTTGGGTTTCCTAACAGCTTACAGTAAAGTTGCAGCAACACACAGTGACTGACAGCTGACACTGCACAAAGACAAACAAAGAAAAGTCACCCATGTTCACATCATTGTGAGTCTGTATGAATGTCCATGCAATATCCTGGAAAACAGAGTACCAGTAATACCAAGAGTCTGCAGCTCATTCTATCTGTGGGGAGCACAGCATTTGAGACCAGTTCTTCCGAGCTACAGTGGAGGACCTCCCCGCCTTTTTATATAAGATGCAATGATGTCTCAGCAGTCAAGAGGCTTTAAGGTATAGTGGGGGAGGAGCAGGCCTGCATTCTTATTTAAAATCCAAACTATCATTCGAATGTGGCGAAAAATGTTAAATTGTATGAGTCTGATTTGTTCTAATTGAAAAGTCACAGCAAGTGCATCAGGCTGTGAGGGGTAACCTTGACGACAAATCATCTAAAAAGTCATATCTGGAAGCACTTTTAAATTTGGCGCCCTAGATGGAAAACTTACAGCCTAAAAGTAAAGTAAAATGCAACTGCTTTCCAGTAACGCTAGCTTGTCACACAGAGAAGGCACTGCTAACTGACGAATAATCTTAATCCTACGCTGTAGTTTAGGATCAGGCTTTATGGGCTGTGATCAAATTCATTTGAACAGATTACATGTTTAATTTGTTTGAACTGGATTTTTGGAAAAAGCAACTGCGCCATCTTGAATGTTTCTGTTGTCGTATGCACTTTGACATACATATAGTTAGAGTATCTGAGAAGTATAATATTAAGTTATATGTATTTTAAACATGCACCAGCAGATGTGCTCTCCACGTTTACTATATAATCTCCACAACAACAGCAGTCCATTCAAGGTTACCAGAGGCAGTGCGTCCACATATCTCATCCTGTTCCGTGTGTCTCATCTCAGATCATGATCACAGGTGTTTGGGTTTGAAATTCAACAGGCAACTGAGAGCCCAGATGTGCCCGGCTTCGCCTTACAGCCCGTCATTAAAGACCACTGCTGTGTGATGGAGTGGATTTATGAATGACTTTCTTTACTTTTGAGACGTTCCAGCAGAGGGGTCAGAGGTCAGGGGCACCAGGTCGAGGTTTAGTGTCACAGTCAAGGTCACCTTACACGCCTGCCTTTATAACTTACTGAAGCATTGAAAGTGTGTTACATATTTTAAGGCCCCAAATCACTGAATACACTCCCATTCCTTCTATGAGGTGATATAACAGCTGAAAGCTACCTGAAGCCTGCGGTGAGCTGACAGTGAGCTGAGCTGTGAGACACACATGATGAGACAAAGAGAGCTCTCTCTGCAGCAGATAAATACCTCAGCTAGAGCTCTCTGCAAGACGCGTATCAGCCTCCGTCAGATGTCTGTCTGCTCTGTGACTCTGCATGAATACCTCGGAAAGCCGCAGCATTACGCTTCCTTTCACAGCGCTGCTATCAAAGCACATGGAAAGCTCTGCTCTCACTGACAGCCTGCACTCTGTCAGGAACATTTTGTTTATGCTTTGAAAGTTAATCTGTACATCCACCACCTCAGGGGGAACATCCTCACCTTACAAAGACCACACACATACATAAACATTCACACATGCATGGGCACGTACACACACACACAGATATTCATAACAACACATTTTGAAAAGATGAAGCCTCATTCACAGTTGTTTCTGAGGCCCGCTGAGTGTGTGTGTGTGTGTGTGTGTGTGTGTGTGTCTTGAATGTGAATGACAAAGCACAAAGACACACTCTGCCCCTAGCACAGATTACCCTCCATAAGCCAGAAAACAACCAGATCAGTCGATGTGTCCCCCATCACCTGAGGCCATGCTTAGCTGGCTGATCCTGCAGCTTGAGTTTCATCGCACCTGGACTCTATAGCCATGTGGGTCAAACCATCAGCAGGTTGTGGACAGGTACGGTCCAGCCGGCATTCAACAACATCCAACACTCTCTAACAAAAGGGTCTCAACATCTGTGACAAACTTCTTTTTTTTTAAAGTGATTCCTTGTTTTTTAGTTTAGATATTCTGTGGAATCTGAAAACTGAAAAACTACCATCTCTGTACGAAATGTTCTGAACGTGAGAAGTGTTTCGTAATTTCCATTTCTAGGTCAGACTCCATTCCAGCGAAGCAGGCGAAAAGTAAGAAGAAGAAAGAAGTTAGCAAATTGGGAAGAATCATTTATTTCAGGCGTGCAGGCTTTTCAGAAGAAAGATTCCCGTTTGTCTCATGGACATTGTGAGGTGACTGGCAGTTTGAAGGCAGTTCTCAAGGTTTGGATTGATATGAAACTCATTTGATTTCATTGGAACAAAATCCTTAAAAAGGCATCTACTCCTTCTAGCTCATTAAAAATTCCAGGATCTATGAATATGCAAATCAGTGTGCACCATAGACTGGATATAAAGACGGACGACATGACAGTTCCCCCAAAACTGAAAAATCAAAGTACACGTCAAATAAAATGTTTCCAAAGATGGTTTCTGATTTCTAATTAGTTATCTGATGCTATAAAAAGGGGGTGTGACGTCATGATTGACAACTGTGGGTGTGCTCGCGATTGGTTCAGGCAGGTGTGTGGGCGGGAACTCGATCACTACTGCGCAGACTCTGGCTCCAAATGACGTCACCAGCGCAAGATGGCAGCTCCCGTATCCGGGATATTTTGGCTTCATGTTTGTACAGCGGGAGGAAGAGGAGGCAGGTCGGCCATCTTTATATACAGTCTGTGGGTGTGCACTGGCAGCTTCAAGTTTCTGCATCACACTTGTTGAACACCAAGTTGAATATTTGACTGTTTCCAAACTATTTGTGATGTCAGAAACCATGCTCGTAGGCCCCGCCTCTTAAAATCAGATTTTCAAAACATCCTTCTAGTGTCAAACTCTGCACAGGCGTCATTCTGCACAGTGAAGCTCAAACATTCAACAATAGGAACAACTATTGTCATAGGCTAATCATAAAGTCAACACAAACTGAAATAACACTGTCTGTATTTTCGTCGTGGTTTGGACCAAATTCTTTCCAGGAGGTCGCTGGGGAGCTGCACACCTGTAAAGCGAAGTGTTTCTTGGCTCCATAGATGCTCCTGTTAAATGATTAAAGCACCAAATCCTGTCTAAAGTGATAAATGACACATTTGGTCTATTACAAGCTCCACTGAGGTAAGTAGACTGATATTTTTAGGGCTAAATGAAAGCATATGGAAAAATAAAGATTGGTAATATTGGAAAAAATAATAATATTGTCATAGTATAGAACGTGTTGCCTTTTTACACGTCTGTTCAGTGTCATGTTTCCATTATTCACTCTTGTTTTAGCTCTTGTTTGGGCTCTAGCAGCTCAGCATTAGCTGTCCTCCTCACCAGTTTCTCACACAATCTAATAAATGTTTGATCCTGCAGTGAAATGTGCCTTTAATGAGCGGAGCGGATTAGCCTCATATAGTATGTTCCTGCAGAGAGTTTAAAGTTCAGAATAGGATAGAACTCAAATACATTAACTCTGCTGATATTTGTGCATCGTAATTCAGGAACAGTAATGTACTTTGGACAAAGTTAATATTTGCCTCACTATGCACAAACACACAATCCCCCCAACCACCCACACCCACACACGCGCGCGAACAGCCTGTTCAAATATCCACATGTCTCAATTAACATAAATGTCCTGTTTGTCCCACACAGAACAACATTTGTGCGCATAGTGAGTTTGGTTTTTAATGTGAGATGTGTTTTGCTTAAAGAAAATACAAACGTGTGTAAAGTCAAAGTGTTTTTTGGTTCATTTAGACACTTTTGGAAGATAGACACACTTTAGATCATTGAGTTGGAAGATAAAGAGATAATTTAATCTGAACTGTACATGAACTGTCACTACACACCTCATCCTCATCCTGATCCTGAACATTTGCATATTTGCACTGAAGCATGTTCAGAATTGTAACTCTGACAAATACTGCAGAGGCTACCCACACACCAGGCCAATATACACTTTAAATATACATTTTAATACTTCTATTACATATAATTATAATCTCTTATCTTATCTTTTCTAATGCTTATTTTTAGCACAGCTTTAAGAGTATGCCACCCTGCATTTCACTGCACATATTGAATGAGCATGTGACAAATTAAACCAGTGACCCGTATAATCTCGAATATTTCAGTCATTTCTTTCATCGAAATAACTGAGAAAATCTTCAACATGCAGATGTTCAGCCTTATTTTGGAGAAAAGAAGAGGAAGTGAATCAGGCAAGGCAAGGCAGCTTTATTTATATAAACACAGAGGCAAAGAAAAGCATTAGAATCCAAACATTCAAAAACAAGAACCAATAAAAACTAGAATAAATCAATTAAGATCGGATATAATATTAGAAAAATTAGATAAGATGAAATAAAATACATAAAATGACGTGAAATACAAACAGCAGCTAAAAGCAGCTTCACCCTGTTTGGTTTTCAGGGCCCCACGGGGTTTATATTCTTCAAGGAGATCAGAAATGTATTTTAAAACTGAAGATTACCTTTTCTCTGTTCGCGCTCAGCTTCCCTGCATCCACTTTTCTGGCTTGTGACAGCCGGGGGGGTTTCTCCACAGTGCTTTGCATGCTTGCCAGGGATGGTTGCAATGGTGTCAATAACTTACAACTTACAGAGTCTGATGTTACAGTAAGCTTACTGTCATGGACATAGCTTCCATTATATTTCTTTTTTTTATTTGACTGAAACTTATCTGGTTTGGGTGTCAGGAGAAACTGACATATCAAAGAAAACACAGAAATGGTCAGAAAGGCCTATACGGCCCCGACAAGTGCTAGAAATACCAACACCCCTGCTAATAACCAAATCCACTGTGTGTCCTTGATTGTGTGTGGGTGCTTTCACTTGCTGCAACAGATCAAAAGTTTCAAATACCCCACAGAAGTCCTTGGCAGCTTTGTGTTTGGGATTATCAGTGTGAACAAGTTATGACAAGATAGTCAAAACCTGTTGAGAAACAGAAAGCAGCTCAGTGAAGTTGAACTTGGAGGTCTGTGAATTGTTAACAGCAGGATTTAACCACAGAGCAAAGATATTCAAAGGAGGCAAAAATCACCACATGATAACTGCTCACGTTAAAATGAGTCTTTAAATATGGCAGCAACACCTCCACCTTTCCTGTCAGGTCGAGAAGCATTCATAAAATTAAAAGCTCGGAGAGGAAGACTCAATGAGAACTGGTGCACTGCTGCTACTGTCTAGCCAGTTAAAAGCATAAAATCAAGATTAAAGGTAGTGATACGGGCATGAATTAAAAATGACTTGTTGGTAAGCGAGCAGAGGTAACAGAGTGCACCATTCCATTTCTATTGCCTTTCAAGGCAGAAATAGAGAACAGGTCCCAGCTTGTCTTGGGAACATTCATGAGTGCTTGTGGCCTGGACCCAACAGATATCAATAAGAGTTGTTAATTTAAGGGGTGTGGATGGAGACTTTCTCTCTTGGCTCTGACGTTCCTCATGTTTTATACTCGGCAGAGGGTGCAGATGGGTGATACAGGACATAAAATTGGTTTTACTCCTAATCTGCCCTGTAAAAAGATGCCTGCGGGCCCAGAAAAAGTTAAAATTGTCAATAAAGTGCAGTTGAAAGCCACGAGTTGAATGCAGAAAACGGGAAGACCTTCACATTTACAGGTTTCCCTGTGAAGAAGCATCTCATGGCATCCAAATGAATCTATTAAACCCAACAACATTTCACCGCTTGTTACATAAATCCTTTGTGGCGAGTCTTATCTTTGTATTACAGCGTACAGTTGATGGGGCGACCTCATATCTCCAGCACTGAGACTATTGTTGCTTTGTTCCTTTTTAAAAAAGAATTAATACACTTTTTCCAGTGTTTTCAAAGTACATCAATACTTTTACTTGGGGTACTAAAAAAAAGCTGTTTTACTGCCTTAACAGTGGCGCTCCCCGTTGGTGACCACAGGTACTAAAGCTTTACAAAGGGCAAAAATACAGTCAAAGACATTTACAATATACTGCCTGTAATATATTATTATTCTTATGACCTTTTTTCCTTCTATCTTCCCTTTTTTTTTTTTACCCTTCCACACTTCCTACTATAATAACTGGCTGCAGTAATCACACTATTTTCTGCAAAAAGAAACGCAGTCAAGCAACTGGCTCTGCGACAGCCAGTGGTCTCTAGCCAAGGTGTTTTCTTTGTTTATTTAATCTACATGGTGTATGGGATAGGTTCTAGCATCCCTGACCCTGAAAAGAAATAAGTGGATAAAGAAATAAATCATCATTTTATTAATTCTGGCATTGCATTTAAACTTTAAATGGAAGCTCTTACACCCAGCAGCTGTGAGATGGAGAGGAGAGCAAGGAAAATGAAGAAGACACGAACAAGAGACAAGCTAGAAGACATACTGACTGATGAACAAGAGGACAGAAAGAGGGAGGAGAGATAACAAGGTGACTTTCAACCTTGACTGTGTTGGAAGCTTTTCTCCAGCAGAGGGCAGCATTATCTCTGTTACAGTAAAAGGGACGGAGATGCAAGGAAAAAGTACTACAACTGTACATATACTAAAACAGGTCTTACTATATCTCAAGATCATCATTTTGTAGACATCTGCAGTTTTACACATCCAGTCGTGTGATGATGTGTGATCCCTCTCCAGGTGTAACAAACTTTAATACACACACTGAGTCAATGATGAAAAATATAGACATCATGTTAAAGGCTCTGTAGGACACTCTGTAGATTGACAGGGCTGTTCTCTGTCCTGCAGTCTGTGAGCTTATTGATCCAGTGAGACAATCAATGAGACACAACAGCGTGAGGTCATCCAGCTGTTGAGTGAACAATGTTATAATATATAGATAATAATAAAATATAATGTACATCAGTTATCAAAGTGACATGGAAACGTGCTGTTGTCACAGCTGGTGAGCGAGAGGCAGCAAGGACCCAGTACGTGGAACTGGGCCGGTATATGAGCTGAGAGGCTTATGAGGGACTGAGATGCAGGTGAGGAGGTGGCCAGGCGACTGCAGAGCAGATGAGGGAAGTGGGAACAGGTGTGTAGATGGGTGGGGCAGTCAGGTGATGGGGAGAGGAGGGACAGAGAGACAAACTGAGACATCTGTACCCTCCTGAAAATGTCTTCATGATGGAGCAGCTCCACTGGAGGAAGTGGAGGTTCAACATGCTTTGCTCGAGGGCACTTCCACTGAGGGCGCAATGAGGACGGGGAGAGTTTAGTGACTGACTCCTCTATATCTGACTCTCTCTGTCTCCATTCAGCACCAATCAGTTCATCGCTGTAATTAAATGACCGCCGATACACATCAGGATCAGTCCAATTACCTGCATCTGAAGTACTTAACCGTGCTTGTGCCACATGCAAACCAGCCACTAATGTGCGTCATTGACCCTCCTTACACAACTGTATCATGACCGCTGTCTCAGGTGAATTATGGAAAACTTGTTTATTGTAAGCGAAGAGACATTTTGAATTGAGCTTTCAAACAGAGTTCGAATAGATGTAGTGTCCAACTTATGTCCAACAAATTACATTCATGGAGAACTGTATCCGATTACCAAAATACTTTTGGAGGAAATCTGATTATGATTTTGTAATATATACTGTTTATATGCATATATGTGGAACAAAATATGACTGTCCAATGTAGTATTCACTGATTTAACCCATTTAATTTAAAAAGTGAGGAAACAATAAGACAATTAGTCTGGTTAAAGTAAAGAAACAGGATGCAGAGGTAAATGTGGGCCATTCCCGGTCATATATCTGGCTTGGTCAAACTTTTAAACAAACTCAGCTGTTAACAGTGGGAGATCATGTCACTGGCAACCTGCACTCCAGTATGACCATCACACTGTTTTCTGCACTGACACTGAGCTTTGGTAATTGGTAATAGTTTGTGTAGGGTTGCATAGGTCACTTGGTATACATGGGCCCAGGTGGGAAATGGAAAGAATGTGACTTCTTGGAGCTTTTTGCTGTTGACACTGACAAGAAAAAGATCTGAGCTACACGTGAAGGAAGAAAATGTCCAATGAAAATAACCCAAGTCCAAGCGAGAAAGATGATGTCAGCAACCGACAGTAACACACTTAGTTTGGTCTGGTGTTTCATCATGGGATCTACGGAGCTCTGGGGTCACTGTGTCAAAGGTTAAGAGACTGAAAGGTTTTTCTCGTGTAAAAGACCCCGTCATAAGTCATGATAGTTAAATGATAGGTGACTGTGGCATACAAACTCTCCATAAACCCCTCAAGGACCCCTGTTCCTTGGACAAATATGAGAATGCAAAAAGTCTTTCTATCTGGTACGTACAATTATGACAAAAAACAGAATGTAAATGACTCATTAAAAAAGAAAAATGCTGCTATGATAAAGTTGACTCATTGATCTTTTGCAATACTTCCAGAGCTCAGTCGGGATTTCTAATAATTGAGATCAATGTTGGAACAGAAACAGTTTAATGGAAATGATTGATTCCTACAACAGAAAGCAGAAAAACGAGGTCTTGACTTGACATTGATCAGGATTTCTTAAACAGTCTAACAGACACTGGGAATGATCAATATGATGCAGAGCTTTATAGAAAACATTCACTCATATGTAGTTTAACATGAGTGCTAGCTAAAATCCACATTTAGTAGAAAATGTCATCTGTGTTTGTGTCAGGTTTGTGGACGTTTGTATTTATCAGACAATGCAGAAGTGACAGTGAATAATATAGAATATAAAATATAAATCACACTGACAAACTTACAGTCATAATTCTGTCACATAAGTTTGACTTTATGGTTTGCAGAATGGTTATTGGAATATACATTAAGGTAAAAATTAAAATATAATAAGGAGCCAGGTTTGGGATGATAGTAAAGTTAGTAAAGTTTTGAGGATTTCAGTGTTGTTTATCAAGATAATGTCAGACACTGAGATCAGTTTGGCCAAGATAACCCTGACATTCCAAACAAAACAACCCACAGATTACAACTTACCCAGAACTCAGCCGCACAAGTACTAACCAGGACAAAAAGATCAGACCACACAACTCCAGTCCTCCGAAACCTTCACTGGCTACCTGTTACTTTCAGAATACAATGAATTCAAAATCTTCCTGTTGGTTTATAAAGCACTTGCTGGTCTGGCTCTGCAGTACATCTCAGACATGCTATCAATTTCTCTCCGGTCACAAGGTGGAAATCTCCTCCATGTGCCCAGAGCCAAAAATCTGGTGAGATGGCATTCAGTCACTATGCACCTAAAGAGTGGAACAGTTTGCCTGCTGATCTTAGACTTGTGCTCTTTTAAAACCAAGCTAAAGACCTTCCTTTGCATTCTCCTAAAAGAACACACCATCTGTACAGTCTGCTTGTTTCTATGTGTGTATGTATTTTTATGTGTATGTATGTATGTATGTATGTATGTCTCATTTTTGCTCTTTAATTCTGTTTCTATGTAAAGCACTCTGAACTGCTTTTGTATGATATGGTGCTATACAAATACATTTCAATTGAATTGACATAAATGTTCATATTAGGACCTACGATGTGGTTAACGTAATGTGGCTCCACATGCTTTGTGACGCAGGCTACCTTATCATTGTGACACACATCTCTTTCTGTCACCTAGAGGATCACATGGTACATCTGTAAGAAACTACAAACCAATGTCAGGCAACTCCATGAAAAAAATACTATGAAATGCTAATGTCAGCATGCTAACATGCACACAATGGCAATGTTAACATGCTGGCGTTATTAGGACTGATCATCTGGTAACCATGACTGCATGTGCAAAATTTCATCTTAATCCATCCAATAGTTGTCAAGATGTCTGGACCAAAGTGGCTAACCAACCGACCAACATGGAGCCATGCCGCTAGCATGGCTAAAGGATATTTATCACGCCACATATTCTTAAATGACAACCTCATGATAAAAACTGAGACATAGCTTGCATCATTACCACACCTACACTTTCACTGTTAGCAGGATGCTAACTATGAATTGCACAAATGATCTTCCAACAATCCCAAGCAAAGGCATGAATGTGAGTAACTACATTTACCGAGCAGAACTCCTTCCTTTTGTTGTGTGTCTTTATGTCTTGTTGTCGTCGTCACCTGTTCTTGTATCACTGTGTTGTTATCTTCGGTTTAAGAAGCCATGATGGCTGCATGACTCATGACCAGGAACTGAACACTGATTGATCACTGATCGACTCTGATCTAAAGAATGCTCCTCCTGCAGACTAAACAGAATGTGGATTTATCAGAAGTGTGTTTGCTCAGTCTGCAACATGTTGCTGTTGTTGTTGTTGTTGTTGTTGTTTCTTCATTGTTGTCATTCTCAGCCACGTTGTCCAAATGACTCAGCACACAGGGTCACACACGTTTAGTGTGAGAGCAAGTGCTATAAGCCATTTATATAAGTTTGTGCCTTTAAACACTGTATATGTGCATCCATTTAAAAATGAAAAGTGAATAACATGGACAAATACACCTGGCATTTATAGACAACGCTCTTTTCTCATTTGGAAATTGCTGGAATTTTTGAAATAGCGGGAAATTTTTGATCGCACAATATATGAGGCTTTTAAAAAGGAGATACTAAGTCAGCACTTGTTTCTCTGCGCTGTATCGACTGATGGAAATCTCCGCTGCTTTTGCCTTTGCCCTGATTCTCCTCCGTTCATCAGAGCAGAAATGATCCTGTTTCCTTTTCGTCTCCAGCTGCAGCCTCCTACAGTCTGCATGGCAACCAGGCTGAAGCTCAGGTACATTTACAAGCGGCAACTATCAGTGAGACTTCACATGTCTGCCTGGTTTTTAGACATTTTGTTTGCTGCACAGCTGCCAAACTCTTTTTGTATAAAAGCTTTTTCTAAAGTTGCTCAATGCAAGATTTTTATGGAGAAATCCAGCCTCTTATCAAACCGTAGCCTGCAGCAACCGATGGAGCAAAAGGTTAAACACAGATATTATTGATATTATTCAGGAACAGTCAGTACTGGTTAAGTTAATGAAAGCAGAAACCACACACCCTCAAGCATATGGCTCACCTTGCCTAACAGTTCGTGTGTGGAGTCAAACCCACAACCCGCAGGAGTGCTTGCCCTGCAGGCCTCTAGGGGAATACACGAGAACCAGTTAAATGAGTGTAATCTTTAAAATAAAATCTCCATCTCAAACCCAGCAGATTTATACAGACCTGTTTTTTATTCTTTGTTATGTACCATTTTGTGCAGGTTTCATGTTTTACTGGACATCTGTCTTTTGTCTTGATCCTAAAGGGCTTACTCCCACTCCATCCCCAATCTGTATTTTACATTTTATTTAAAAGATTACATTTTTTCTTTTTAAATATTTTTTTTGCTATAATGCAATAAATCTGAGAGGCTCTCTCTGTTCTGCAGAGTAAGGACTTTTCTGTGCAGCACAGGACAAATCACTGAACACGGAGTCCCTGCAAATGATTCTTTCTATGAGATAAAGAAAACTTGGAAGCAAAAGCTGGTTGTTCGTTTTAAAAGAAAAGCTCTTATTTCATGTCTAAAACAAAAGAGAGAAGATTTTCTAGATTGATGCACACGGGATTTTTACATTTTGTAGTGAAAAGTGTTACATAAACTGTGGAGTAGCGGTAATATTAATTTACTGTACTGTTGAAGAGAGGGGACATTCTACTTGAAATGAGTCTCCTCCTCCCTCCTGCTGAGGGTCACTTTGTTTGTTCATGGGTTTAATATTTAGCTCACACACATTTTTTTTCAATGACTACCCTCGCTTCCAGATCTGTTAACACACACAGACAGATTTAACTGACCAGCTGATTTAGGAATCTTTTGGTAGCTGTCATAGAGCTTAGACTCAGATCTGTTACAGTCCGACAGTCTCTCTGACTCAGTGTCTGTCCATGTGTTCATCTGTCTTTTTGTCAGTTTATATGAGCAGTTAAAGGTCTTCCTCCTCTGGATTCATCCTCAGCAGCTTTCTTCTCTGAGCGACTGGATAAACGACTGCAGAGAGATGGGACCTCGTACAGCCGGTAGGAACTGCTTCAGTTTAAGTCCTGAACGCTGGAAATGTCAGAAACAAATAGTAAAGAGGTCAGAGGTCAGAGCCTTTGTGCCCTCAACAAATATTCAAATGTGATTTCAATTCAGTCACAAAAATCTCTGAGCTGCGTGTTAAAGACCGTTTTTATATATCTTTCAAACTCCGTTGGGTTCTATTTTTTAGCTGTAACTTGTTTCACAGTGTTGTCTTGTTTTAAACTCTTTACAGGTCAGTGTGGTAGATCATAGTTGTGCTCAATCATGACTCCAGTTTTTCACTTATTGTAATTGGTCATTATAAAAAGCAATTGCTCATTTAAAATGAGTAATCAGGCACATCTAATGGTTTTGGGCATTATGCCTTCATTGGATAACTGACAGCAGAGAAAGACAGGAAACATGGGGAAGGAGCAAAGTAGTACGTCAACCAGGATCAACCCAGGGACACTGCTGGACATGGTCTTGCCCTGAGGAACATCTCTTATTTTGCTTTTATAGGTACTTTTGTTGGCTCCAACTTTAAATGAAACCAGATTAACTCCTGCAGAACGTCATGACAGAACAAACCAGTGCTGCTCTCCCGCATGTTTTTACTCAAGTTAATAAAGTAGATCTTTATTTTAGGTAATCTAATAGCTGTGCACAAAATACAACACTAAACACTGGGCCTCTTTAAAATCACTTTGAAGTACCCATTTTTTAAAAATGAGCTTTTATTTATAATAGTGTTTTAGCTGACTTCAGTTTTATATCTTTGTGACGATGATGATGATCATCAGAAGCATCCATAAAGTATGAAAGTGTGGAAGGGGACGGATGCCATCAGTTACATGCTGTTGTAGAAAGAAACAATAATCAGAAACAAACTGACTTTGCAGGGTGAAACACTTGCAGATGTTCTTTCTTTTTCTTTTTGCATTTCTATTGCATAAACAGAGAGTTTAAACACTTCCTAAATTTCTGTAAAAGTCAAAGAAAACTATTTTAGAAATGCGTGACAATCAATAAGAGAACAAGTGCCCATTTCTTATTTTCAGAAAAACTGAAACAGAATTTTGGAAATGTAAGATGAGTGCACTTTATTTATCTGATAGAGAAATGTACCAGGAGCTATGGAAACCTGACAGAGAGACATCGTCATTTTAACCATCACATTCTTTAAGAAATTATTTTGGTCATGTTTATGACAGTAACCATGGCTACAAGAGGAAGTAGTGGATTAATTATTGTCCTGAACAGGAAGTGTTTTTGCTAATAAGGCCATGACCTGTTTCATCACACAGTAAACAAATCATTTTACTATCATTTTATTTTATGGATGTGTGAGGGCTTCTTCCATGAGTCACTGTTTCATCCTATCATAAAATGTTCCATTCACAACAAGCGCTGTGTCATAAAATAAATGGCTCTTCATGCAGTATTTTCAAATCAGGAAATCTTTGCCACATAAGCATATGAGACCTCCACCGAGCTGCTGATGTTAAAGACGTTTAAAAATGCAGCACTGAAAGACTGAAAGTGGTCCAGGTTTGCATCCCATGTGATCCTAGAAGTCTGTGTTGACTTATTTAAATATTTACCCATAACCACCGTCTTTATCTGACTTTAATGGTTTAAAGTAAAAATTGAAACACAACTTATTTTGCGTTCGTCAGGTCGTTTTAGTCGCGAGACAGACAGGAAATGGGTGTGGGGGGGAGAAAGCAGGTGATGCTGTCCAAAAAAGGTCCCCATGCAGGCAGATTTGAATTGGGGACATTGGAGGTTACATGGTGCACATCTTAATCCGCTCATCCACCATGACAGCAGAACGTAACCTAACAATGCTTTCTTTGCCACAAGCAAATATTCTAGGATTTCAAAACTGGCAGTCAGTGGTTTGGCAGATCTGTTTACCAGATTCACCCAGAAGTCGTGCTTCTGCCTACCACAGACATCAGCTTCAACACATCGAAGGCTGGAATTCATTCGACAGTGCACAATATTACATTCAGCACACTGTGCAGGTTTACATTACCCTGTTCGTTTTCTGCACTGACTCTGTGGGAGTTTGGTCTGACAAAGCAGCTATGATGCTCACTTCTGCAGCAGTGGTTCGGGGGTGTTGTTGCTTCCCTCACCAGCACTGCATCGTGAGTGATGATAAGAGCTGGTTTTAATTTTTTCAGAAGCAGTCGTGGCGTTAACATTTACTGATGTCGAGATCAAATTGAATCTTCTAACCCCCACGTTCATTTCTGTGTTTACACTGTAGAATTGAAACCAGGTCTGTGTGTGTGTGTGTGTGTGTGTGTGTGTGTGTGTGTGTGTGTGTGTGTGTGCATGAGTGTGTAATATGCAATGCAGTGGTGTTCACAGACTCTATAGGGGCCAGAATGAAAAAAGGACATCTCCTCCACATACACAGCAAACAAACCAAAGTTGTCAAAGCAAACAACTAAAAAGGAAACAATACAAATATAAAAAACAAAAATAACAAATTTCACGCACCCTCACAAACCCAGAGCAAAAGCAGATACACAGAGAAACCAACAAAACACGGTAAAGCACAACAAAAATGGCGTAAATGGTTCATTTTCATTTTTGACAGTCAAACCAGAGCACATGTAGGGCACTTAGACCGATCAGAGGGGCAGTTCAGGGGGACTTGGGCTACGCATCTGCCCGCCTTAGAGCAAAAACGTCATTGGTCTACTCTGCAACCTCTGCTTCTCTTTCTTATCTCTGCAATTTAAGGAAGCGTCGGTTGTTATGAAGGCATGTTTGAACAGAAACAGAATTGCTGGAACTGGCTCAGTTTTGTTTCTGATTATTGCCATGCAGCTCTCCACCTGATCGCTTCAGAAGGCATAATGACTTCTTCTCTCTCCCTCCATCAGTGGCTCCCTCTAAGGAGGTGAAGGCCGTCGCAGGAGGAAGGTGTGGAGGTCAAGGAGGAGCCCGGCTGAGGAGCAGCAGTGACGGCAGCAGATACAGCAGGAGAGAAGTCGGCCTACCCAACAACTCCTCCTCCTCCTCCTCCTCCTCCTCCTCCTCATCCCCAGTGCTCTTCAACCCCAAATCAGGTAAAACAATAAATACCTATACCAATAAATAATGGCTATTCTGACAATTTCAAAGTTATGTCGGTCTAGGAGACGTTTTTCCGCTACAGCTGCCAGGTTTTATTAGTTTGAAAGTCACATACAAAGACGAATGACACAGAAAGAGTGGTGTTCCATCTATCAGGTGTAGGAAGGATCCATGTTGATATCTCAATCTGTCAATCACAGAGCCTATCTATAATTGACATCTGTATCAGGTCAATTGATCTGTGGTCCGTCCTGCCAGACCACAACAAGCACAGAGAGAATTGTGCGATGGTGTTGTGATGCTACGACTTTCTAATTTTTTTATGGTAATTAAAATAAATCTCATTATTAATTTAGCATTTAATCATGATGAAATGGAACATGAAAAAACTTTGTGACTTGCCATTGTTGAAAAACAAAAATGAAGTTTCTATATTTATTTTGACATATTTTGTACGTGCTTCATGTTCAGTCTTGAAGAGACCGGTGAGCACAGAGGAGCTGCAGCGGCCAGGAGGACCCTACATCAAGAAGAAATTTACAGTACGTTCATTTTAGTTAGTTAAAGTTAATGTTTATGCAGCTTAAGAAGTAGGAGGACTGTTCTCAACCCATAAAGGAACAGTTAATCAGAAAAAATCAAATTCCAAATCACCAAATTTGGAGATACGTGGTTTTCACTAAACAGGAAGGGTATGAAAACGTGTAATCTGAAAGGCAACTAGTAACTAAAGCTCTCAGACAAATGTAGTGCAGTAAAAAGTACAATATTATCCTCTGACATGTCGTGGAGTAGAAGTATAAAGCTGCAAAAAAATTAAAAGTACCTTGAATTTGTACTTAAGTACAGTATTTAAGTAAATGTACTTAGTTACATTCCACCACAGTCTGCTCTATAGCACGTCTACACCTTCTTTTTCTTTTGCAAAAGTGTTCTATCACTTTTATTTGCATGTATTGCTAATCAGCAGAATAGGTTGACCTCTCTCTGTTTCCAGATCGTGGGCGATGCAGTGGGCTGGGGGTTTGTGGTGAGAGGAAACAGACCGTGTCACATCCAGGCCGTGGAGCCCTGCGGCCCAGCTGCTGCTGCTGGGATGAAGGTAGGCATCATGGGAAATGCAGTTAGTGAAGATAGTTATTCCCTTGATCTATTTAAAAGGAAATTATATACTGAGGCTCCGGCTTTTGTAGACAGAAATGAGCTGAATTGCTAAGAGAAGTTGGGGCTGTTTGCATTCATTTCAGTAGTTTGTGCAGATGTGACATCTAGTGGCCAGCAGAAGAACTGCAGATTATTATTTATTTATTTATTTTGCAGAGCTTCCTGAATAATTTGAGAGTAGAAAGTGCAATGAAACTCAGTGGACCTCCTACATTGACACACTGCTCTAGATGTGTCTTTCTAACCTTTTAACTTTCCCATAAATGCCATCATGGAGGTCCGCCAGTGAATTTGTCTTTGACTCGCTCATTCATTTTCTTCTCACTTCTCTCATTGCTTCCCTCTCTTCTTTCCCTACAGGTTTGTCAGTTTGTGGTTTCGGTCAATGGGCTCAATGTTCTCAATCTGGACTACCGGACTGTCAGCCACCTCATCCTAACAGGACCCAGAACTGTGGTTATGGAGGTGATGGAGGAGACTGGCCACTGAGCAATGACAGAAACACTGATGGATGGACAGTACAGTAGAAGCTGAGAACGCCATTCACGCTGTTCTGGCTTTTATGAAACAGTTACTAATACACGTGTCCTGTCTGAGGTTTTCTTCAAAGGACTGCAAAAACACAATAATGAAACAGGAGATAACCTTGTTAGGAATTACATGGGAAACATTCTGTTTTTAAATTATTGTTGAGCTGATGGAGGGCATTTGTTTTCAGATTGCTTGGCTGAAGATATAGCGTTGGAAAGTCGCCCCCAAAGAATCGACTCGAACCCAACAGTCTTTAGAGTCGGGCATGACTCTGGGAGGAGAATCTGTCAATACTGTGTAGTCAAACAATGATATTATTGTTTGTGTACATAAAATAATTACTTAGCTAAGAGGCTGGCCAATTATTTGCAAGTAGCTTGAGGCTGTTTTCTCTACACACAGTGTGGCCTTTTGAGTCTCAAATAAGTCTTCAAGTAAGTTTGAAACAAGCAGCCAGCTGGATGTCGGAGCCAATACCAAGCTAAGCACTGGACGAAATATCCAAACATGGTGGCTAATCAGTTTGAAGCTGCTAAGTCACTGCATCAAAAAGCTTTCCTCTTTCGCGCCCCTTAATGCAAGAGCATTCTTATCTTTGAACCCGGCTGACACACAAACGGCAACTGAAACAAAATAATATGTTGATATGATTCTTGGTGGATTATTGAATATGCTGGATCTAATGGTTCAAATTGTGATACGTCAAAGAGATGTTTTTGCATGGGTGTCGAAATATTCCTTAGCTTTACAGCCGCTTTTAAGAAAAAAAGATGTGTATGACGAAATGGGGCATCATGTGACGCATACAGTTTTGACTATAGGCCACTATGCCAACTTTCCCACATGGCACTCCACTGTTACTGGGCTCTTGATGCAGAAGTGTTCCTCTAATGGCTACTAGGGGCTGTCACCAAAGAAAAAAATCAGTGTTGAAGTGAATGGGGAAGCCTCCAGTTTCTCTCTTGAAAAGCAAAGGCTTAAAGAGATGCGTGTTTGACGACTGTTTGCTTGATTGACAGGTATGTCTGCCTATCACAGCCAGCCGTGGTGGTTGCTCTCTTGCTCGTCTCACCTGAGCTCCACCCAGAAAGCAAATTTGCCCAGATTTATATTTTTTGGCTCAATGGTCACCTGTCAGTCCAATGGATGGATCAGTGATATTGTTTGTGTTGGATTTTCTGTTAATGAAGCTTGAGTTTCTGTAGGAGGCACTATTGTCCCATCAGAACCACTCACTTCTTTTATTTATTCCAAACAAGCTTCATTTTAAACTTAAAACGTGTTGCTTGTTCGAAAGAGTTTTCTTCTAAATAAAGATCTCAAATGTTTCTGACAGAGAACAGCTTATTTTAAGGTGATTGGAGACGCACCTGCATCGTGTGGGCCCTGGAAGTAATCATGCTGTTGACATCGCTCACAGTTGGTGTTTCCTTCACTGGGGTGATTTGGACTTTTAACCCCATGTGCCACCTCACTGCCTCCTCCACACACAAACACATTACCTGCATGTATCACAGCAGCAAATACACACTCATGCACACACACACACACACACACACACACACATGTCCCCCCCCCCAGCCCCTCTCTCGGCTGTGTTTACTTTTCCATCCACTCCCTGCGACGTCTGATTCCCAGAAAGGAAGTGAGGAGTGTGAAGATTGTGTGAGGTGGATCAACAACTTTGAGAGGAAGCAGACTTGAACTGAAGTGCTTTGTTTTGAGGTCTCTCCTAAGTTTCTCTTATACCTTATATATAATTATATTTTTTATATCTTTGCACTGTATCTGTTTCTATTATGTGTTTTTCTCTGTTCATGCGTGCGGTCGACTCCAGATTCGGTAACAGTGAAATATCTCTCAGCAGGCGGCATGTTGCTCTCTGCAGGGTGATTCTGGAGACTCAGTGAGTCTCTCGGCTCCTCTTGCATCTTTAATGGTGGTTTTTGACAGAGGCAGTTAGTGCAGTCATGGTTGGATATTGTTTTAAAATGCCGGGCGCTGAGGATTTTATTAAGAAAGTAAATATCCTTATAAAAAATAATTCTCACTTGTGCAATACAGAATTATAAGCAGAGATTAAGCCTATTAGAGGCTTATCAATACTTGTGTTGTGTATGTTTTTTAACTATTACTTTTTTGTATTATGCTTTCAATTGCTTGCTTTCCATTATCATTTTCTCTCTTTTGTTTCTTCACCTGTAATTGTTTGGATCTGATTGATTTTTACGCTGCATTTCTCATGTGAAATACAAATAGATTATAAACAAAGGCTTGATTGACTGATTGATTGATTGACATTCTCTTCTGTCAATTTAGGAAATCCTCCAAGTGATTAACAGTTATTACTCAGGTTGTAAAAAGAGATAAAAGGTGTCAGAGTCAAGAGGTCACGTGTGAGGTTCCAGATGACAAACAGCTGGAGCAGGAGGATGGAGGGTTACGGTATACTTTAGGTGAAGTGGAGGTCAAAGTTGCTTCGCATTCAGGTTTCGAAACACCTCAGACATGTTTCAACCACACATGACAAGGCAGTGTGCAGTTTTCACCAGGTGGTGGCAGCACATGTGTGTGTGTTTCAAGGCTGCAGCTGTCCTGCATGATCACACCTCTGCTGTGCTTAGTTTATTGTTTATCAGGAATCAGTGGTATCAAACATACACTAACTGCTTTGGTACTTTTCTTTTCCGTCTTCTTTTCATTTTTGTTTATTTCCTAGACAGTCTAGTTTATTTTAATTTAAAGACCCTATGTGTATAAATACTATTTGATTATAGCATCTTTTAATTTATTCTGGTGAATTCAGTTTTAGTTTTCAGAAAAAATGAGGCAATCCTGGTGAAACCCGGTGCAATCTGTGTGTTGCTTTAGGATCTTCATGTTTGCTGTTCGGGCTTTTCAACCTGCGTTAACCGATGTTTGGCCACTTGGGTGCAGCAGAGACAAGCTGTAGACAATGACATACTATAACCCTTCAAGTTGTTGTGGTGAACCACAACGGTAACAATCAGAACGATCAGCTGAAACACGCTGAAACGCTCCGTAGTGCTGAGAGGAACTGCAGAGTCGGATGATAATTATCTGTGGGTTCATCACTACGAGCGACACCATTCACATACATCCATTGTTAATATAAAAACATTGATTATAGCAGCTTTAAATGTTAATTTACAGAAAGCGTAGCACAATGCTTGCTGAAGATGTGAGGGGGATTAATGGATTTGTTTTGTGAAATCAGGACATGCACATATCAGTTGATATGGTCCTTTTTCTTCGTCAAACATAATATCATGTTGTGAAATCTTTGGGTCAGTGCTGCACTGTTGAACTTGGCTTTCTCCTGCAACTTTCAGTCTATGAAATACTTCCCGAGAAAGACAGAAAGACAGAGAACCGCGGTCATTGCTGACATCCTCTCTTTTCAACACGGGGAATCCTCCCAGTGATTGGTGGTTATCTCCAAGTTCATAAAAAAGGTCAAAGTTCACAGAGTCAAGAGGTTATTTGGACGGTTAGGGGAACATAAACTGCTGGAGCCGAAGTATGAGGGGTTGCAGTGGGGCAAGCTGAAGGATATAATACAGGATATAATACTTATCCTCAGTTTAGCTTTTCTTTACAGAAAATTCCTAATTTGTCTTCAGCATATTTGATTCTTTTCAGCTTTTTTTTCCATTATAAAATCATCCTCCACAGCTTCAACTTCAAGCGCCTTGCTCATGAGCTTCTCAACAGCAGTAGCCGGGGGAGGGTTCACTCCTCACCAATCCCAGCTCACACTTTCTCTAGCGCTTCTGTCATGATCACATCCTCTCAGTGATAAGTAGGACAGGATGGCATTCCTGAAAATTCCAGAGGATATTAGAGAATTCCAGGTGAGTGGCTTTTGACTCCAAGCTTGTAGAGACACATTCAACAAAAACAGAGGCCAGCTGTGGAAAGGCTCAACATTATGCTTTGCAACAATGCACTGAGGATTTCCTTGCTATGTTGCAGATCTCCCAGCAAGCAACATCATGTTGCAGAGGTTGAGTTTAGCATTAGCTATACGAAATAATGTCTATATTTAGGCTTTTATGGAAACCCAAAAAAAGAAAATAGAAAGCAACCTGAGAAGAATGTTGTGGCGTAAATATCACATGGAAACCATGAACCAACTGGAAACCAATTGAAACCATCACAGACGGCAATTGGAATCCATTAGATACCATCAGAAACCTTTACAGAATGCAAATAAAACTATTACACACAATCAGCAATCAGTGGAAACATTATATGGTTTCTTTTGCATTAGAATGTAAAAGAAACAATCAGAAACCATTACACACAGCAATGGAAATCACTAGAAACCATTAGAAACCAGTATAAGCCATAACATCTAACAATAGAAGCCATAAGAAACCATCACATCACATGCCATAACAAGCCGCAGTAGAAACCTTTACAGACTGCAGTCATAAACCATTAGAAACATTATGGAATGCAGAAGAAACCACCAGAAACCAGTACAAGCCATTGTAATGGAAAATAATAGAAGCCACCACAAATCACCCACTGCATTGGAATCCATTAGATACCACCGCAACATGTGATGACACCATGACAAACCATCGCAATTTACAAACCAGTGTGTCTTATAGTGGAATCCATTAGAAAGCCAATAGGAAACCACTTGAAATGGAAACCACTATAAGGTTTTACAGACCAGTAGAAACAAATACAGCTCACAATGAAATTAGATAAGTCCAGACACTCACTACAAAGCATTATGGAATGGGCCTAATAGGTTATGATAATTTCTAATGCTTTTTAATCTAATGGAAACTATCAGGATTCCTTTAGGGGTTTCTGGGAAGGTCAAAGCTTTGATCTATTATTGATTTAACTTATTAAATTCACTGTCGTAATGAAGAGAAAATGCAAATGAAAGGACAGGGGAAGGTTAAAGGAGGGTTTTTAAGCTTTGACACAGCAAAGACATGGCTCATCATGCAAATCAGGCGCAACTAAAGACTGTGATGATTCTTTAGCAGAGTAGCTTTGACTTGTGACTCCTTTCTTCAGTGGTCAGGGTTCGGTAATGATGTGATGTGCCAGTCAGAAAGGACAATTATTCTGTCAAAAAAATTTATTTCAAGACACCACCCTGGTTAAATTAAGTTAAAAAGTGATGAATAAAATTAAAAGAATAAGTCACCTGCAGTATATGTATCCCAGAAGAAGAAAAATTAACATTCAAGACATTGCTGACAGGGCACTCTATTCACCAGCCGCACGAATCATGACAGAAGTGTTGACAGCTCATGATGACAGGGATGAAATGGTGCATGGCCCTGCAGTTGCAGCTACATGACTGTGTTTCAAGAATGATTTCGGGCGCTCTAACGTCAACATCAACTTGCTGGGCTGTGATTGTGGTGGACGGCTCGATAAATGGAATGTAAACAAGTGGCTGCTGCAGTCAGTGTGTTGAATCCCAAAACCCAGAAAGAAAAAATCTGATGTGGAGGAACAAGAGCCCACAAAAGAACCCTTGAGATGCCCTTGAGCAAGACTGTGGTCGAACTGGGCAGCTTCCAGTTAGGAATCTGAGTGAATGTGAAGCAGTAACCCTCGACCCGCCCAAACTCTCTGCTTCCCTGATCACATACAGTATCTAATCTGATGTTTAGCTGTTGACAACTTCTGGAGAAGTAATATTTCCTTTTATACATGTTATTCAATAGGCCCTGGTTTTGTTACAAATGAGTAAAAGGTGTCAAACCATAAGACACAATGTTAAAAAGAACAGCATCAAATTGCCAAAATAAATCTTTAAAAGTAATTTTCTGACCTAAAGTTAGCATTTTTCATCAATGATGGCAAAAAACTGTTGTTATAAAACCAACACAACCAAATCACTTGCAGTTTTTCAGTATTTTAGCATGAATAAAGAATGAAAGTGACAGCTTTACAGTGTGCTTTTTTTGTCAGAGATAGATGAACGTTTATATCCAGTGTTTGTGCTAAACTATAGGCCAAGCACATCATGAGCCGGAGGAAGACGAAAAAGAGTTGCATTTTTAATAATTTTAGATTATTCCTTTTAACACCTGGTTGCACCGTGGAACACACAACTAGCCAATGTGCACCAAAACATAACAAAATGTCTAAAATATCACAATGAATCATGTTTGAGCTTAACAGATTATCAAGACATGAGCTTAGGGGTCACATACAGACACAGACTGTTAAAATGTTGAATCAGATGTCTTGTCCACTTTTCATTTTAAGAAAAACGTTCTGTATGTTCCTGGCAGATAGTTCTTCCCATATAGAAGAGTACAAGGTTAATAGGCAGAGTTCTTGACACTTGTTGCCACAGTGTGTGAAGCTGAGGAGACCACTAATCACTTTTCTTGTATTGCCTTGTATTACCTATAAACACTTTGCTGCACACAACTTAGGTTGTAGTGCTTCAGTGTTGACAGCAGCATAAACCTGTAAAATGCATTAAAGATGGAAGAGAGAATAAGACATTAATGGTCACCTTAACATAAGTTGGAAGGGCCTCTCTGACTTTATGAAGTGCCATGAATTTAACTGAATTCAGTGGAGCGGTATCTGCTCCATCCTACCTTCAGTAGTAAATAAATCATAAATTAATACTAGGGCACAGCACTCTTTGTGACGTTTTAAATGATCCACTACACGTTGACTTTTTCATGCAACAAACCGAAGGATTTAAGGAGAGAAAATTCTTCATGTAAGACAACTTAATGGCTAAAAAGATCAAATGATCCTATAAAAAATCATTTTAGGTGAAGAGTGTATTATAGGATTTAGCATAAAGTTTGAGATATTCAGAGATATTATGTTGAGAGATAGATGGATGCCATCATGTCATCTTTCTGCTCCATTCAGCCGTCTCTTTCCTCTGTGGACACACACACACACACACACACACACACACACACACACACCATCATTATTCTCCATTCAGTCACAATCAAGGCATGTTGTGTGATTCTCTGCAGGTGAACAGGGTCATATTTTCAGTTTCAGCAGGAACAGAAATAGAATTTGAGTTCATTTGAATCTTCCAGTTCAGTCAGTTCATTTGTGGCTGTCCAGTCACATAATAAAGTCTCAGCTGTCTGGTTTATTAATATTGGAGAAGAGGCTTCATTTATACTCACAAAAGACGGCTTTGATTGCAGAACAGTATGTCCGCTGTCAGACAGATAATGTTAGTGCCATAAATCAGTCAGTATTTCCAAAAGCACAGTTAATTTTCCCTTTTCAAAAATGCAAACATGTTTACATAACTTTAACAACAGCCCATAAAATATTATTTGGTTTCATGCAACAGCAAGGTGTTAAATTCTGTTTTGTTTTTTGTTGTTGTTGTTTTACTAGTGATTTTAATTTTTTTACATTTTTCACCCTGTAAGTTTGATTTGAATGTTGAAATGTTTATATGATCACCATATCTTGACCAGAGCTCATTTCAGGCAAAATTCTTAATTTATAGTTTTTCTGACACTGAAATGTAATGGTTTCATGCTGCTGTACTGCCAGTAATGTAAATAAATGAACCACTATTAAGGAGCATTGAGGTGCATTGCCCTGTAAAAATACACAAACCTGAACATGAACTCCTGCTGAAGAAAACTCAGGATGACAAACTGTTTATTCAAGCTGCAGTTTGGGAGCCGTGAAACTCAAAGTCTGAAGGGAACACACCAAATTTTACTGTTAAATATTCATGACTATGATAATGCAAGAGACTTTAGAGACCTCCAATTCTACTGTTTGTCAAAGGCTACATGGTCAGCAAACAAACCCATAATAACTGAGGTGCAGAGGAACTGAGCGCCCCAACCTTCAGCAGACAGGAGCCCATTATTCATTCAAGGCTCTGCGCTATCTCAGAGATAAGGACACCTGCACATTCAAAGCTGCAGCTCTGTGTAGACATTACTATGTTGCTCCAGAACATCTAAAGGATTTCAAGGCCCATTATATTATGCTGGTGAAACAAACACATTAAAATGAAAGGCAAATTACGGTGAACGAATTGCAGTCTTTGTGTATACACCACCTAGTAATAAACATGACCCAACTTTGGCTTTCTTTTGCTAACATGAACAACAACAGGCTTGTTCTGGTCTGACACGTTCACATGTTGAAAATAAATTGAACGGGAACTTTTTAAGTGTTTTCTCCGCCGGGGCCTTGTGTAACCCACCTATGAACTTGAGGGAAAGTTGTCAGTCTAAAAAACAATTATATGTTAGAGCGTTTCCATTCTTCATCCATGATTCTCACTTTTAGTTTTTACATCGAGCCACCTGCGCAGAACAGAGAGAGGCATAGCCTATTAAAAGGAGCCCTGGGGAGTCATACAGCATATAGCCCAGGGTCACAAAAATACACATTTTGTCCCCACAGCCGCTCAGCCTGCCTGCCACTCAAACACATTTTTCTGCTGCCTCGCCTCGCACTAAACTAGGTAAATGGAATGAATAGCTGCAGGGGTGGATGGTGAATGAGGCGGGAAACACCCATCAGTCCCCTGCAAGTCTCAACTGAGAGGAGACCTACAGTATAAAGCTGGGCAAAGACAGCTGTAGAGAGACAGGAAGTTGGGCAATTTTGTCTTCAAGTTAAAACAAATAAAATGTCAGGCAGACCAGCTGTCTGGGAAGGTAGGGAGGTTTAAAATGATGTCTATCGGATGAAAAGGTTGTCAGTTAAGTAATGTTGGGCGGGTCAGCTGTTTCTGATTTTACCTGCCAGGTTATTTGAGAAGGTAGGCCCAGCAAACGTTTCTGTTTTTGGATTCAAAATGTTCCTATTTGGCAGAAATATTCCCCTTAAGGCATGTTCAAAACTTTATGAACCCTTTCCGGGTCTTTGCTGTTTATTGCTCTGGTAGTGTAGGCTACATATTTATAGTGAGGTATTTCTAGGGGGTTATACTGTATATATAGGGGGTTATACTGTATATATAGGAGGTATATACTGTATACAGTATATATATACGGTCTCAAGCTCACTCACATTAATGGCAGTGAGTCTACAACATGCATTTTACAACTTTTAGGACATAATGATTTAAATAAGGGATTTTTAAGTGTTCGTACTGACTAGTATAATAATCTCTTTCCCAATGTTAGTTAGCTGTTAGGAGGCAGGAAGGATCTGATTGGTTGAGTAAAGCAGAAGAACGGAGTAATTTAAGAGCCCATACTCATAGAATGGGGGTTACAGTACGTAACCAAAGGTACGTGTTTGGGCAGCGTGAGAGCGTGAGACTGAACGTGAAAGCGTGCGTGAGAGTTGGCGACCCTGTAGCAACATGGAAGCTAGCTAGCTAACTCTAGTTAGACTGTTTAAGCTAGCAGCAAAACATTAGCTAGCATGGCAAACCTAACCGTAGCTTTTCTCCAGCTAGCAAAATCTCTTCTTTCCAACCAAGAAAACAAGAAACGTTTGTTAGATTAGTTCTTAATTGTCATCTGTGTGAAGTTGCCAAATGACAGAAGTTGACTGACATGAATATATTACTGGCAGTGTCAAGTTTAATGGCATAGCCTGCAGGTGGACTGTGACATTTAATAATCTTCCAACATTTCTTAATATGGACAGAGGCCCCCGCCTCGTAAAAGTGACGTTTTATGGTTTTAATATAAGAATATATAATGTTCTAATAATAATAATAGCAAATAATAATAATATATTAACACAAGTTTTAGGAGTGCCAGGGGAAGCAGGGTTGCCTACAGCAAAATCAATATAATTGTTTACAATATTTTGTTTATTCATTTTCAAAATGTCCTCAGCAACATGGGGTGGGACCATCGTCGCGTTGTTCTTAAACGTGGTAGTCAGCAGGGATTTTATTTTGAAATTCTCGTCCGGTAGTCTCGTGTATCATTCGGTGTAACTTGTCTCCGGGTCGACAGGCGGCGGGGAGTTGGTGAACAGTGATCAGAGTCGCTTTGGGGACTAGTGAGCTTCTCATACAGCTGTCCGGAGCAGAGCTGCGGAGCCAGGAAGCATATGATCTGAGAAGGTATACCTGCTCTCTATTCACACGCTGCACACATCTGCACACATCTGCACAACCAGCTAACAGATCCGCGGCGGACCTTTTCTCTCCACCTCACGCAGCTCCGCGCGTAGTTGTGCTGCTGATGGCGCACCATGCAGACCTCACCTGTGCTCATTTCAATTAAGGGAAACTCCCGCTGCTTTTATTTACGGTAATGTGCTATGGGAATGATACGATATCTTATATGATGTTTCTCGGCATTTGGGAGGCTGTGCGTTCTTGGAGTGTGCAACACCCGCTGCTTACTACTTACTGTATGTAGGCTATAGGTTATCTTATTGTGAAAGTGATTGGTTCGGTACATGCAAAGAAATAAGCCTTAAAGGATCTTTAGTGAAGCCATAATGCAAGTTAAAAGCATGCAACAGTATAACAACGGGGCTCTAAACTATAAAGAAGCTGATAGAGGTTTATTATAGGAATTGGACATAAAATGGCCAGGTGTTTTAATGTCGCCATAAAGTCACTACAGTGAACAACAGTCACGCTGTAAGTCCCTGAGAGAATATTTAATGGGTATTGTAGTGATTTTTCTCAAGGTACACTGAGGAAGGGCTGCTCTCAGCAGACCTATAATCCTAACTCTGTTTTTATTACCACAGGCATAGCTTGCCTCAACACTGGCATGGTGCAAATGCCAGGTTGTAATAGTCAGTCATATCAATAAATTATTGAAAATTGCCTGAAATTAAAAGTTGGCTGTAGCAGTAGTTGGAAAAGGGGGGTATATTTCTTAATTCGTACAGTCTTTTTCTGAGACACATTAGATGCAGGTGTACTAATGTTAATAAAAAAAAAGGGATAATTTAAAAGTGTAAACTGATGGGAAGAGATTTGATGGGAAGTGCCATATGGAGAATTTAAGTCCTCTCTCAGACTGTTTAAATCCCTTCATCTCCTTCCTCCTCTTCCCCCTCATCCTCCCTGCTCCTCTCTCTCACGCTGCCCTTTCCTCGTTGCTCCTCTCGCTACTCTTTCCTGTCTCTGTCCTCCTCCTTTCTTCACTCTCTCCTCCTCTTCTCCTGCCTTTTCTTTCTACAACGCTTCACTCTCCTCCCTTCACCTCCTTCCTCTGTGCCTCCTGTCCTCTTCCCTCCTCTCTGACTTTCCTCGTCTCATCTCCCGTTCCTCCTCCTGTTTTTTTTTCTCCCTTTCATCCTCCCTCTGCATCAGGTGTGCTGTGTCCTCCTGTCTGCTGCCATCAGGATGCAGTTCTCAGTCAGACTGAGCCTCTGCCTGCTGGGCTTCGTTCTCATCTCTCTGTCCCCTCAGCCAGCGCGGGGCCAAGGTAAGTACCACTAGGCTGCTTTCCACTCAAGGGCCGACCGAGTCAACAAGGCCAATAGGGGGTTCACCACACAGCTACACGGCACCAAACGTGGTCAAGTTGGCTGTTCCCTGTGGGAACAGGAATTCTCACATGGAACAGTTTCCTCATTGAAGCCCAGGTTTTAGTGGTTGACTGTTATCTAACAACGGCAACCTGGGGTTCGACTTTGAGGCCAAACAAGGCTTTATGCCACAGAGCCAAACAGAGCTTCCTAGGGCTTTCCGTTATGGTGCTTAGTAGGGTTTCCTAGGCTTCCCATTGTGGTGCTCAGCAGGGTTTCCTGGGCTTCCCATTGTGGTGTCAAACAGGGCCAAGCAGGGCTTCCCATATCAGGACCAGACAAGGCTATGAACAGCCTATTTTCCTCAATTACTTGAAAAGAATAATTGGTTGTTTCCAGGGTGGGAAATTAACTTTTTAAAATGTGAACATCTACCAGCCACTGACAGATAAATGTTCAAATTCACCCGCCACTCAATAGTAAATCATTATTTTGTGTCTGAAATCACATTTTACCAGCATGCGGCTGGTGCTAATTTCCTGCCCTGGTTGTTTCCATAATGGTGCCAACAGGGCAAGAAATCATTCACCACTTAAATACTAAAATAAAATAAATACTGAAAGCTCATTGCTGGCCCCGTTGTGGAAATGCAGGTATCATCCTTTGCACTCACTGTTTTATTCAGCTGCTAAATTCTGAATGTCACTATGTTGCAATTTTGATGTGCAGCTTTGCTCCAAAGGAATTTTATATTGAAGTCTTTATTTTTATTTAATTTATCCGTTCAATGTGCGTTTACCCACATGTGTCTGTCTCAAAGGGAAAAGCCTTGATGCCAAAAACGTAATGAGAAGACGTGTTTTACTGTCTGCTAGGCAAACTGGTTTGCTGTGGCACGTCGTCACCTCTGTAATTAATCCGCACATGTGTTTAACTTGTTTATTTTTTGAATGACAGATTTCTGTGTAACTCAGGTTACAGATTTGAAATCAATAATCCACAATCTTATTTTTGAAATTGAAAAACATTTTTGCTTAACGTGCGTATTAACTTACTAACTTTACGTCAAACAGATTTTGATAAACTTTTCTTTTGCTCCTATACATCTGTTAACTTCAGTGTTTTACCACAGCGCCTCACTGTCTGTAAGACAAGAGCTCTTAATGTAATTATGTTTTATTTGACATCGTTTCTCACCCGATTTAACTCATTTAACGTATTCAGCAATTAACACATAACCCCCATTACCCCATTAACAGAGAGAGAGATGAGTCTCCTTAATACCATTATCATCATTAACAGTTTTTTACACTCCTTTTTACCAAGTTGACCTTCTTTCTAGGAATGCAAATACTTGATTGATTCACGATGCGTCTTAAATTAGCTGTGCTGAGTGAGTTTTTACCTTATTATACAGACGACCTGACCATGGATCTAAGATAAGATGTGTTGGCTGTCACATCTGGTATGAGAGTGTGGGGAAAAAAAAAGGAACACACTAAAATATTGGTGTTTCGCTTTGAGCACAGTTAGGTACTTATACTCCACCCAAACACATTTAGCATCTGCCAACTTTCAAAGGCTGTTGGCAGTGTTGAACTTGAAACAGGGCTAAACCTGCTCAGTACTGCGGTGGATAACCAAAGCCTGCTGACATAGAGCCATAACCATAAAGTCAGCGGATGGGCTGATGCTGTGCCATACCATAATAGCAGCTAAGGGGTTGGAAAGCTCAGCATGCAAGCTAATTAGCTAACCTGGACAACCATAAGTTCCTTTCAGATAGTGAGTAGTTACCCCTTTGTCAGCTGCCTGGGGACATTGGTGTTCTGCACTTTGATTGGCCGGCAGCAGAGCACAACTCTGCTATACTGGCAATGTTCCCACCCTTTACCATACACTGCATTTTACTGTATCTGCATGCTGTTATCCTGTATTTTATTGGATAGTGACAGGAATATTTGGCACATTTACATAAGAATTGCCTAAGCGACTATTCACTGTTCACAAAAACTGTTGCAATGTTTTTTTCTGGAGATTGACTAATCAATTAATTGACCGATCATTTCAGCTGTACATGAGAATATGTTTACCTCCAAGAAAGGTTCACCAGTCAGTCTGCAAACATACCACTGGCCCAGTAAAGGTACAGTTGACATTTGTGCAACAGAATAAGTCTGTCACAATAAAGACACTTACTAGGTTTTGGCCAGAGTGTGAGGAAAACTGAAAGCAACCCCAGCATTCCTCAGGGAAGAGGCCATAGTGTGCTAGCCTCGGCTACACCAGTGACCCAGGAAGAGCTGTGGAGTAACGATCAGCTTGGAGAGCTTCCACTGAGAAACTCCTCAGCTGTGTGGCTCCCTGTTAGTTTCAGAGGAGTCAGATAAGGTGAGAAGTTTTTCAACAAAACGGCACATAAAATGAAAAGCTGGCAGATAAATAGACTTCATGATTCATGAGCACAACACTTTATTTTGGTGTTTAGCCTTTCTGTTTACCAAGTTTCCTTGTGCCATATTGAAAAGTGAGTTAGGGCTTTTCGTAAGTAATTTCCTGAATTACTCTCTAACCCAACACCTGTCATGAAATCCCTATTTAAAAGGTCAAAGAATGACTTTGCTCAGGCTTTGTCAAGCCTTCTCATGTTTTCCCTGCTTGCAGAAATAATGGAAGAAGTATCTCCAGGTTTCTGTACCTGGAGGGGAAACGGGCGAGGGGAATGTGGTCAAATGTCAGTTGTTGTAAATTTTCTGGGTGACGTCTGACATTCCAGTGACTATAATCAGAAGCTGCGGGGACGGAAGTAGAAATTGTCAGGTTATGAAATAGAAAAATAATTGGATCTCCAAATTACACACAATATTGACATGAAGAGGATACACATGTTGGATTTTTTCTCCACCAGTGTTTGACCCATTATACCATCCTCCCGTACCTGGAACTCTAAAAGCTTTAGCTCTAGTTTGCTCTGGAAGTACAGCGCCCTGTGTGCAGTGTAGTACATACACTGATCTGCGAAGTCTAATATGATAATGATTCAATGCTCTGTGTAGCATCTTTAAGAGGGGCTGCTTTTGACAGTGTGGGTCTTGGAGTCTTTTATAAAAGACATGCTTGCAAACTAAAATCTTCCTTCTCACAGACGAGAGTTTTACCATTTATATACTCAGCTCAGCACCGTCCCTTGACCTAATAATGTCTCCTGGATTCTCCTGCTCTCACTGATAATTTAAAATGCACTCAAAACTTTGCGCGTCTAACTTGCTGCAGAACTCCCGGTGGGTATGACGGACACCTCTCCAACCCTCGGCAGCAGTCGGCTCTGCTGTTTGCACAAGATTCTCCATGAAAAATAGATGAGAATTAAGTTCTCATCGCTACAGACGAGGCCTTTTTTTCTTCACCAGGCTCTCTTTGCTTAGCATCCAATACTTGTCTCTCTGTGAGAAAACAATCCACAGAGAAGATCCATGGCTCTCTGCGAGTGTGTGTGTGTGTGTGTGTGTGTGTGTGTGGTGCTGCAAAGGAACCGGCAGGTTTTCTTAAGAGGCGTGAGAATAAAACAACCACCAAATGGAATAAGATTCACTGAAATGTTTACGTGCAAACGCAAGAACACACTTGCCTCCAGTTGCAGACAAAGATACATTATTCATGCATACACATGCACATGTAGATGCATTCACACAGGTACAGGTACACACCACACACGCAAACACACAATCAACACATTTCAGCTACACGACAAACAGAGAGGTGCGAAATCTGCTTCTCGAATCATTTGGGATTTGAGCAGCTCTCTCCAGACGAGAGAATGTCCTTTGTTTCCGAGACAGAGAGCTAAACCCTGAGCCGAAATCCCATGCAGCCCTCATTCTCATTCCCAGGTTGGTGAGATAATTGGTACAGTATTCCTTATGTGTTCATATATAAATATATTTGCCTGCTGTTGAATGCGCCGGCTTCACATTCTCTCCATTGAAATCAGGATGATCCTTCCTGTGCTGAACTCAAGTTTCTTTGCATACCTACATGAGTAGTTTTCTGCAGATAATGACGTGCATAAAGAGGCGGTTTACCCAAAACGCAGCAGAGGTGTTTGGTGATAGGTCTTATCAGCTTGACTAAATCCTGTATTGTAAAGCTGCAGGGGAGTGGATAAATCGGTTCAGAAAAGCTAAAGAAAACAACCACTCTCTCTTCATATTTGTGCCATTTTCAACAAAGCAGTTTCTTTTTACCTTGGGCGACACATTACCAAAAACTAATCTGTTAGCGTTCAAATATCTATACATATAGTTATTACCACGTGTCGTATAGAGAGGCAAACAGACACACAGCAATAAAAATTCCTTCTAAAAGGTGCATTTTCCGAAGTCAATATGTTTTTCTCATTTTTTTGTTTTGGGTGAACCATCCCTTTAAGCCTCTTGTTTATTGCGCTTCAGAGCATCAGAGCTCTACCAGGCGTCAATCACAGTGTAGGTATTTAAAGATGTCGGCCTCATAATGAGGACACAAACACACAAACCAGTTTGTGGGTTTCATATTTTATTTTCCACCCCCTGGCTTTTCTTTTTTTTTTTTTTTTTTATAGTTAACCAAATTAGACGTGGGAATGTGTTGCTTCTAGATACATATTTATTATCTGGGATTTGGCTCTGCCGGTGTAAAAATGATGGGGTGTTGTGGTTGTCGACCCTGGAATTGTGGTTTTTGGCATTGCATTGCTTTACAATGGCCTTATTCCAGTGCTCGAACCTGTGTCTTAATGTGAAAACACAACAACAACAGTGTGTAGGAGCATAGTGAAATATGACGTGATGAATACTCTTGTTTACAAGGGAAAAAGTTTCACTGACACAGTGTTGTTGACTTTTCTGAGGGTTTGCACACAGGTCGAGGTCATTGTAAAGTGTATTTGGATATTGTGCAGCTGAGTGGATCTAGTCACTCTGTGTTGTACATCTAAACACTCCTGCTTAGGACAGGAGAGGAATAGTAAACAGATGCTATTCCAGTGCCTTTCCCTTTGGTGCCCTTTGTTCTTTTTCTCCTTGCAGTTAAAAGGAAGTCACATTCACTCCTTTTTCTCACCCTCGTCTCACCCCTGACGACAATTTCAAAGCACAGAGACGCAGAAAGACAAGAAAGGGAAGAAATGAGATCAGGACAGGGAGGGATCAGATTGGAAGGGTAAGACAGAGGGATGAGAGATGAGGAGATGGAGAGAGAGTGTAATCTAGAGAAAATGAATATAAGGGAAGGATACAGAGAGAAAAGTGGGGGGTTAGCCTCTAGGCGGCTGACAGGACCAACAACTAATCAGGATGAGAGGCAGGGGCGTCGCTTTGATGTAAGTGGAACACAGAAGAAGACCTGTCGTATCCCCACAGAGAGACGCACAATGCGGGCTCGTCAGTAGATGAAGAAGAGGAGGATGAGGAGGAGGAGGAGAGTGGGACTTTGCTTTTTAATGTGACATCTGTGCAAGCTAATCGCTCTGATGTGTATCCTCCCGCTTGGATAATTTATCCGTCTTTATTTTTTCCCTTTCCTAACTGTTTAAAAACACAGATGGAGCGACTGCCATGACTCTGGAGGGAGTTCAGTTTCACTTAACTCAGTCGCAGTTGTGTTTCGTGCTGAGCGGATGAACGGCCGCTGTTTTACCGACATACAACAGAGGGAGAGCAGATTCTGTGAAACCTGCAGTTCTGGAAAACATCCTCCTGACTGTTTGTGACTGGTTAAGGATAAATTGACATTTTTGTCACTTTTAAGCACAGCATCTGTTAATAGCAGCAGTTTGACACAATCTGTTGTTATTGAAAAGCAAACGCACATCTGTTGGAAATTCAGTCAAAATTTTAAACCTAAGCAGTTTGCGTAAAATTGGTCTTTTTCTTATCAACTATTGACTGAACAAAATTGAACTCCATCCATTGTAATGGATGTAATCCACTAATACACACTGATGACAGCAGTTTTTCTAATATTGAGATAAAGTATTGGAGGTATGGACGGTGCATGATGGGGATCTTTTATTCATTCATTCATTCATCATTCAGATATTTACAGTATATTGCTGGCAGTTATTGTGTAAAGCGGTTTATCTTGTTGTTTCTCTGTCCAGTCTCATCGCCGCGGAGATTTCGTGCCAAAATCCTGAGCCCCAACAAGCTGCATGTATCGTGGAAAGAGCCAAAAGGAGAGTTTGAAAGCTACAAGGTCATTTACACCACCCGACCAGGTAAGATCCAGCCCCGACCTGGAGACGTGGTCTTAAAAACACGTATGTCTGTATTTCAGAAATGTTGCTGTACTGGTACTTTTTATCATGACTCTCCTCACGCTGTCTTTTTATCATTGATACCTTCGCCTTGAAGATAGAGGGAAGTCTTTACTCCAAACTGTTTGTTTTGTAGTGAGAGTTCTCAAAATGTTATAAACAGATTTCGTTAATTCGGTGGACTGATTGCCCCTAATCTGGTAAGATTTCTGTGAGGATCCAGATGTCGGTTTTCTGGTTCTTTAGCAGCGAGTATTCTGCTAGAGAATGTGATGGGACCTTTCATCACATCGTTACCAGGTGCTCCCAAAATAACGGATTGATAAATTCATTAGAAGGTGAGGTTTGCCTAAAAATTAAAACCGTTTTTTCTTCACTTTTTCCAATCTGGCAGATGTGAATGACGAGTTTGTTTGTAGCGAGAGTTGACAGCAAACTCAGCAACATTGAACATCACGTTGCACATCCCCGCTTCACCAATGATTCATTCCTAAAAAAAACAACCTGCAAAAGATCAGAAGAGCAGAAAATTAAACCCAGACGACAAAACTGTTTGCTTTGAGGCTTCAGCTTTGCGAGCTGGAGGATTGTTCAGAGCTGGTGGAGCTTTGCTCCCTGCAGAAACCTTCTAGTTTAAACTTGATTTATCGAGGGAAATCTCACAAGGAATTCACACTCTTGTACAGTCGTGCCTGGTGTTCACACAGTTACCCACATTCACACCTGGAAGCTGAGCAGCACAATCTCTGATGGATTGGTTGTCTAGTGCCTTGCTCAAGGGCTCCTCAGCAGTAATTGCCAGGGGATGGTGCATCATTAAAGAAGAGCCTCCATCAGTACTTGTAGTTAAACGTTGCACCAATGTGGTACCCAGGTGACAAAGGGATTTGTTGTAAAATGACAAACAGAATGCAGGTTGATACAGTTCCTGTTGGTTCACAAATCAAGTTAACTATGTGGAGTTTGTCATTTGCTGGTGGGACAAAAATTCTAGTTATGCACAGAGGAGCACAGTAGTTGGACCTCTTCCCCCGAGGGAGAACACATCAACCTTTTTATGTGGGTTCACCTGCGTGCTGCTTCATAATTCACTCTACAGAGAAAGAGACACGTAACCACACACAGGCTCTGATATATCTGATACCAGGGCTGTTCAGGTGCCCACTGTGGAAACTGGCGCTTGATTGCAGCAGACACCGTTGGATTTATTGATGAAGGCTTCAACAAGTTTGTTTTGTTTGTGAAAATACTTGAAAGCCATTGAAAGTTGGTGTGGCAAGGCTCAGCATGTCAATGTGGAGCTCAGCTTGGGTCTAGAGTGTTGTTAGTGGGCATGGAAGTTATTCTGCAAGTGATTGGATTCACTTCAGGTGTTATTTCAAGTGGGGTTGGGAGTAGATGAGTGAGGAGTGCTTCCCCTCAACACCAGCTCCTCCGACATTTAAATCAATGAGGGTATGAGACTAAACATTAGAACCATCTTTCAGTATAATCCAATACAGTTCAACAGCAGCACAAAGTACAGCCTCTAAAATGACCATAAGGTTAAATCCCCACCTCTCTAAAACACTTTCAACTAATATTAAACACTGTAACCTTCATGAAGGTAGGGTTTATTTGAAGGGCTAGTCTGCATGCGTTTTAGCCAGGTGTACATAACGAACTGAGTGTAAACTGACACTTTGAAACTCCTTGTAGGCTTACGCCATCACTGTCGGTCTCAACAACAGTACAGAAGGTTTAATGCAGCACCTCACTGAGTTCAGCTACTTAGAAATTGGTTTTAATACGCTTGGCTGCTGCTGCTGTCTTTGTGTTCTGTACTAAACAACATAGACATTATGCTGAGGCTTCTGTCATAGATTGACTGTAATTATAGTTATAAAGTGAGGGTACAGTGTATATATATGGTTCATAAGCTGCTCTGTGATTATAATCAGAAGGGTTATTACTCAGTTTGAAAACTGTGGCCAGTTTTTTTATTGAGTGAAAACAGGTGCGCTGCAGACGTTTTTACTGTTTGTGGGTGTGATGCAAAGACATGTGATTAATTTCATGAGTGCATCATGTGACATGAGGGGAGCTGTCACTGAATGTTATGTGGGGCGGGCCACCGTGTTGGAAGTAAACACAGCATTGTAATTGTCTCCTTTCTTCCTTTGTGACCTTTTCACTCCTGTTACAGTGTAATATGAGTATTTAACTACCACCAGTTCAAATAGTAGGATAGGATAACCTTCACAGTCTTCTTCCAACATGGCATCTTGGTCTCTAACATGAACAGATGGACATTGTTCGGTCAAAAATCCACAGGAAACTGTATTGAAAGACGTACATTTTTTAAAATAATAAATATTTTTTGTGATTTCAAAGCTTGTGTGGTGTAATTTAACACCGCTCAGTTTCCCATTATAGTACTGACAAGTACATGGCAACACTTCCTCATGATTTAGGTCAATTTTAGGTGTTGCTCATTTGCATATAGAAGTTAAAAATGGATGCAGAGAGAAGAAATGGAGGAGATAAAGCACACATGATACACAGTGTGTGTGTGTGTGTGTGCACGCAAACCTTGGAGAAAGAGTGTGTTGTTGTTGTTATAGTCCGAGTATGCCCAGGTTTTTATTAGTCAGAGAAAGTAGATGCACAGACATGAGTAGCTGTAAAGATTGAAACACATTTGTTCACTATTTTTTTGTTACAATGAAATGTTTCTTACAGGAATACTGTAGATTGAATTGGGTGTACAGACCATACAGACTTTGCTTTTCTCTTAAATGTCCTTTTTCCCACTGAAGAAGACGTCAGAGTGCAGACAGATATTTTAGTTTGGTGGGAAAAGGTGCAACTGCATGTACTGTACCGGTACTCCTGTTACTGTTATGAGGGAAAGCTTCAAGAATTCATTCTGGGAAGGACTTTAATTATAATTATTGTAATTATAGGACAGTTAAAAAGATTCCCAAAGTAAGTTGGGAGGCCCAGTAGGGGTCCCTCGGTGGGTTTGTGGAGATACAGTTCAATTTCACTTTTATTTTGCTCATTAGACACTAGATACTTGGTACAATAAAGGAATTTTATACTGCATAAGACAGATGGGTTACTGTTTTAAAGGATTAACATCATAGTAAGAGTTTTACTCATCCAGGAAGGAAGAAAGGAAAGAATCTTTTGTTTCAACTTTCAGCCCTGTCTGCAGTTGAGGTAATTTTCAAATTCCATACTAAATCATAACTAACTACAGGGTTCTTAAAAATCTTGGAAGGTTGGAAAATGTTTGTTTGTCTCCTGGAATTTATAGTAACAATTAGAGTGACGATAAAAGCTTCGGGAGTCTGGTAATTTTTGGTTGCTTGAATTTTACTTTTCAAAAGCTGTACGAACCCTGTAACTACTGATAATGATGTGATGAGCCAGCACCATAAATTATAGAAAAAGTAATATCCAAAAATTATAGCCAGTTATTGCCTTCCTCACTGAGTATATCCATAAAGGCCTAAAAAATATGGTGAACTGGTTTCCTGAGCATTCATGAACATGATTTATTAAGTTCAGTAATGACGTTTTGACATCAGGTACGTCTTCATCAGGTAATATTTAACGTGAAGAACATCCATATGTAGACTTCACCTGATTCAACCCAGGTGTGAATCCCAGGTCGATGTCAATATGTACATATCAGTTACAATATTCACCAGACGAAAGTCAGAAATCACTGGGATGCAATCAAATGCTGACATACTGACACAACTGATTGGCTCGACCTGGGAGTCACACCTGTGTTGAATCAGGTGAAGTTTGTGGTGAATATTTCCTAATGAAGACGAATAATGTCATGTTAATGTATGTAATAAATCGTATTTTTGGGAGTATCTATTCAGTGTGCTGGCATCTTTTCCCTTGAGAGTGGGAACAGAACATTTTACCAGAGATACAGGCGTCCCAGGTTTAACCCACTTTATTTTTTTTATTTACCTCTACACTGCTGGATGCACCAATCCATTGTGCCCTGAAGTATGAAGGTGAAGTCAACCTCTGCCAGTAGCGCTGCTTTCAGCCAGCGGCGACGTAAAGCTTGTAGCTTTTGGTGTGGCTTGGCCGTCTGTTTATCACAGTAATGGAGAAAATGTCAGATAAGATGCAGTAAGCACAGGCAGCCATCTCCTCACACCACCAGGGAGAGTCGAAAGGATGGAGGGAATGATGCAGGAATACAAAGAGAGAGATGCCAGAGGGCAGGATGAAGGATGGAGCTGGAGAGGCATGGAGAGAGAGTAAATGGAAAGAGGGATGAGAGTGACAGATCCAGATGAAATCTGATCATCTGCAGCTTCTGTCAAAGAACAAAAACACGTTGCTCTGGTTTCCTTTTCTGGTGGCTAAGTTAAAGGTTTGCTAAATGTTTCTGGTACTGTGTGATGACATGTAAACGCAGGGAGTTCCCTTTAAACATTGGGAAGCTTTCTCTTTTGTCACATAATGTAAAAAATGCTTTTCAGTTTATCATTAACGAGCGCTGTAGCCTCACTTGTGCTGGAAAGCTTTACTGCCTTTCCGTATTCCCGCACAGCTCGCTTTGCAACATGTTGCCTTTGGCTAGTGCTTAGTTTTGAAGAAAAGGAGGAAAAAAAAATCAGATTTAAAGAGTGCAGGGGTGGCTGCGTGCCTTCTGGGCCGAGTGAGGGAGGTGAATGACGGGGACGATCATCTTCTCGCCGTAGGCCGCTGGTATCAGCATGAGTTGTAATGAAGGTGGAAAAGCTGTGACGGAGCGGTAGTTAATTTTCTTTAACAGCGGGGAGTTTTTGTAGAGCTCTGCTGGATGGTTTCAATGAGATTTTCTTTTCCTGGTTGAAGTCGAGACATGTCTCAGACTCTGTCATGGGCTGTGTCTAAACACTTGTCCTTGGCCTCGATGGAAAACGCCATGTGGTCAAGGACAGAAGGAGAATTCATAAGCACTTACGCTAGGCTACCTAATTATACGACGTGGATGTTACTGACATGGGTCTGCCGTGGTCGCTTTAAATGTTGCTGCCGCAAGGAGTTGTGGGACGGCATTATCTCCTTTCCTTTGGTGAAGGATGGTCCAGTGTACCCTATGATAAAGGAGATAAGAAAGGAAGCACTGAAGCACCTTTTCTTAGCATTTAGAGAATTCAACCAGCTCTTATCACGGCTGTCACTTCCGGGTCATTTCACTCCGTTAGCAACCTTCCTGAGCAAAAAAGACCATTCGACTGCACCATAGTTTAAAACAAATGCAACATACAGAACATACACATTTAAGTTTTTACTTCCAGAATGCAAAGACAAACTTATAATTATTTAATTTAGCTGTACTGTATAAAGATTCAAGCCGTTTATGGAACGATTTCCTGTTTTTTAAAAAGTGCGATATGTTGGTTTTTGTGCTAACAGTCATTTTGTAGGAGCAGATGGTAAAAAGTAGATTTTTGAATTAATCATTTTTACTTGAAGAAATTGGCTTTGATAACTAAGAATTTAGGAAGATTTAGTGATCCCAACTGGAACATTTGTTCTGTAGCAGCAGCAAAAGCAAAAGAACTGAGCAGGAGGCAAAACGACAAGTTGAATTTAATCATACAAAAAAGTAATAGCGTTTTCTGTCATCACAAACTCTTAAAACTAATTTGCATGTGATGATCTTGGAGTTCTCAGTCAATATCTGTTGACAAGATAGACTCTCAAAGCCAGGAAACAGAAACCTACGCTTCAGTCTGTAAACTGCTGACTTCTGCCGAACCTTCTGCTGCTACAACAGCAAAGCACATTTGGCAGGATTAGATCCTGAATACATATCTTTTATTTGGTTGATTTATTTGATCTCTATTTATACTCCTTATTACATTTTGTTCATATTCTTGGTTTATACCTTTTACTGTTTGTTCTTATTTGTTTTCCCTCTGGTCTTTGCTGCTGTGATGAGCTGTCGCCCCTGCAGGCGTTAATAAGGTTAATCTTTCCTCTCCTCAGTTTGTGCTGCCAGAGGGCTTCTAAATGTTCGTTTTATTTTCTGGGCAGTTTCAGCGATCGTGTCACTTACAAATGCAACTGAAGACATTTCCACATATTTGGAAATAATCTGAGGCTATTTGATAACGCAGAGAGGTGTGTAGTAGGTGTGTACAGTCCACATACATAATGATAGTTTGGTATGATGGTTTGAGAGACTGTTCAATAACTGAAGGGCATTCTCTATTACAAGCGTCTTCATCAGCAGCCATTTCCTCTGCTGAAGTGTCCTTGAACAAGACATTGAGCCCAAACCTGCCCACACACTATCATTACCTTAAATATCAAGGATATAGGAAAGGACCCATACAGTATTACTTAGAGTCAAATAATCCTTACCTTGTTAAAGAGCAGATCACAGACCTGAGTTGTTAAAGCATTTGCAAAAGCCTTTTAGTGGTTTGTTGCAGTTGAATTGAGGCACATGCACCTGCAGATGCATTTTCTAGTGAGTTTTGGAAAGTTGCCAAAAGGTCGAGTCAGAAATGCGGTATTACTGTTTGACATTCAGAGTCATGTTGTGATGACATTGTGTTAACTTTGCACACAATATAGTTTTTAAACAAAATGTGACTTTTCTGTCACTTCAGTGAATTTTTAAAAAGATGTTCTCTGTATTTACTTCCTCCTCTCATTCTATCACTCAGTCTTTCTTTCCATATTTCAGTCTTCCTAAATTTCTAAAGATGTCTTGTTTCTGCCTTCCCCTCACCTCTTTTCTTTATTCGTTTCCCTCACTTCTTTCTTTCTTTATTTTCCTTCACTTGTCCGTCACCTTATAGTCTGCTTGTCTCCTCTTGTCTTTTCTTCCTACTGATCCTTGTTGTTGTTCCAGGCCAGAAGAGTTTAAGTGCAGGTCAAAAGACTTCCCAAAACAACTCAGTCCACAATTCACTGTGTGGATGTCTGTCTTTCAGATAGATGATATTTCTGTATAACACAAGTCTGCATCTTGTGACCTGCGGTGGGTGAAGGCCTACATCTCCTGTAGAAGGTCGCAAGGAGTTCAGTCTGCAGGGTTTTTTGAATTGCTCCTTCAAGAATAAAAAGTTTTGTTGTTGGAAGTTCTTTGCTGGCAGTCTGTAGATCTTTATGCTGCTTAAACAGGTGTTGCGAGTGCCTCTATTGAATTTATGTGAACATAATTACACGGATATTACTGAAGTGGTGTGATCCCTGCGAAGTGATTGTCACATTTAAAACGATGCCAGACAATGTAAATTATCCTGAAGCAGCTATTTTAATTGCAAGGAGAAAGGCAGAATAAAGAAAAGTGTGTTGTTGATACTAAAAGGAAAAAATACTGTAAAGCCAGATTTGTCTTTTAAGGGGGGAGGGGGGCGGCAGTGGCTCAGTCCGTGGGACTTGGCTTGGGAACCGGAAGGTTGGACTGGTAGCTGTAGAAGTGCCAGGTCACAGCCACAGTAATTCATGGCTGTAGGTCCTGTTTGTGCAGGTGTGTGAATTTTCCGGGCGTGTCTGTAAATGAAAGGAAATTAATAACAATGGAGTGAAACATCATATTTTCTACAGGGGGGGTTAATAACCTTCTTTGTCTTCTTCTTGCAAAAAGATTGTTGATCTTTAATGGTCCCAAGACGACCCACAGGAAGTGAACAAATCATCTCCGCCGCCACTTCTCGCTCATCGCAGTGCTAGCAAGTAGCTTGCTCATTAGCAAACATTGTGTAAATAAGCAACCTGCACTTTCTCCCACAATTTATTCATCTTAGAAATGATTCCCTTGTGTGGCCAGGATTCAAACCAGCAATTTTTTTCCTTCTCTCTAATCATCAGCCTTCAGCTGCTGAGCGTTTGTTCTTCTCTTACCCCGGAACAGGTGGAGAGCAGAAGGAGGTTCAGGTATTGAAGCAGGAAGCAAAGCTGCTCATCCAGGACTTTGACCCCTCTAAAGAATACAACTTTAAAATAATTGCTATCAGTGGAAGACAGCAGAGCAAACCACTTCAGGCCAAACATGAAGGTAAGACACTTTGGTTGAGTCAAATCTTCAACCCTCGGTGGTGTGACTCCCCTGATGACTGATTTAGAAGGCTGATACAAGCGGTGTTAGATTGTCTTCAGATTGGGAGTGTACAGAAATAGCACTATATAATTAAAAGTTGTTGGAAATGTAAAATGAACTGAATTTGAGAAGAAAGTGCAACGACCTTCTCAACACATACAGATGCAAAAGGTGGCAGCCATGTTGAATCACACATGACACAAAACTATGAACTACGTGACATCAAGCTGCACTTCTGGCTTCAATCAGTGATGTCACAGCGGGTGTTTTTCATCAGCTATGATTGGCAGAATACCTGCTGTGACATCACTGGGTGTGGCCTCGAGAGCGATGTCCTTGAAAGTTTGAACCTGTAGAGAGCAACGCAGCAGTACTATGATTTTGTGATTTCTGTCCTAAGTCACAAAGAATGGATTGCGGCCGCTGACCGCACCATGAATTGTGCATCACTTGCAACCGCTATCTGCCCCGTCTCAACGTCCGATTATAAAAAGATTTTGCGCTAGTGATATGACGGCGCGAACACGCCCATAAAGTTTTGCTGCTGAGTGCAATTTGCCCTTGTTTGCCATTATCCATGTGGCAAAGTCGGCTATAAATGGTGGCTTTCCGCCAAGAACACAGTAGGCAGGACAAAGGCAGAGAGAGGGAGGAAACTGAAGCTACAATCAAAAAGTGAGCTCACGAGCGTGCCTGGCATGCCGATGCCTTCGCCTGGCTACAATCACTGCTGCCATGATCGCTGGAAACTCTGAGCGTGACACTCCTTTGTAAATGTGCTTCAGTTACCACCAACTCTCTGAAGACGCTAATAATTTTCACTATAACTGTGTGTGGCTGTTAGCGCTGGTGTTTGTGAATTGGACTTTTTTTGCAATGAGGCTCATTTGCATAGAAAGGGCCACTTCTGCACCAAATGTATACATATTCTATCTAATTTAAATACATGCAAATAGCACTGGAGCCCCGAGACACTATTGGCTTGGCTCGTGGGCGCTTTGAGAATTACACGGTTTCTTTCTGTCTTATTCGTGCAGGTTTAGCAGCTGCAAGAGCTGTGCAATCCTCACATGAATTTGCCTCTCAGTGTGCAAGTTCTGCCTTCATGCTGACGTCCATTGTTCAGTGATACCTCTGCTGTTTATTTGGCTAATGTTGTTTAAGCTGTGTGGCTGGTGGAGGATGGAGTGCAAGACGAGTTGAGCAAAGCTGGGAAGAATTCAAACGGCAACACAAACAACAACAACAGCACGCCTCAGCTCACTGCTGTGGTTTTGAATGCAAAAATAAGCCGAGTGAGTTGTTTGCTTTGTTTCAGTAACCGACATTCGGCAACCTGCTGATATTTACTTGTCATACTGGCTTCAGGAAAAAGGAAATACTCCACAACCTTTTAAACTGGAGATTTAATGCAGAAGTCTACAGGTGCTGAGGTGCTGTTTCCTCCAGAAAGGTATCCATGTCGGGGTGGAAAAGCCCTATGACTCAGCATTCAGAATATCACGCTGCTCTTTAAAAATACAGAAATGTCATATTATTACAGTGTCATCAATTGCACGATCTGTGCTGACAAATGTTTTGTTGTTGTTGCACCAGTGAATGGAAACCACTGTATAGCAGCAATCTTAATCTAATTGTAGGTGATGATGTTTGACATTTAAACAACTACAATCATTGCTGCTGCTCACTTATTGTGACACTAAAAACTCTCCACTGACAAACAGCAGATCTTAAAGGCGGCCTGGTGTCGTTCAGCAGTCATGTCTCTTACAACAAGGGTTCAAACTGAGTGACGGACTGATTATAACAAACAAATAGCAAAAAGCATTGACGGTTTGGCCAAAATAAAATAACCAGTAGCGAACAGCAGAAACCATCAGTGTTGATTCACTGACATCCTCATAATCACACTGTTTGTGATTATTGATCAAAGTAAGGAAGGTTTTGATGTAGCTTTTCAGTTGCTGCTTGCTTCACTTGGCTGGTTTCTTCCATAAAAGCTTAAATACACTTTTTATATTTTTCTAATTTGTTTGTATGAACTATTCTGGTAGATTATATTCTTGGGATTTTAGCAATATTCTGTTTTGCTTAATATTTTCATGGATTTTTTTAGTCTGTTCTCTTCTCTTCTCATGTTGTGTATTCTATTTTATTGGTTGATTCATTGACTGATATACATCCCGGCCAAGTTACTGCGTTTCTCCTCTCTTCTCCCACCATTCATTAATGTAGATTCATTGTGTGTTATTTCTTCCAGCTCAGCAATCAGGCGTCGAGGTGGTTCAGTCCGAGAGGACACGAGACAGAGGTGTCACCGATGAGAACAACGAGATCTCAGAAGGTAAGGTCCACGGCAGGGAAACGGGAGGCAAACCAGGTGAACAGAAACACTCAAACGGAAAAGATTGACGCGTCAGTCTGTTGTGAGTCTTTGGTCGTCTGGATTCAAGACCCCGTCGGTGAAACAAGAGCAGAGGAAGATTTTTTTTTTTTAAGGAGATTCTCTTTCAGTTGCCATGTCAGGAAGACAACCTGCCATTCTTCAAGAACAACGTCGAAAGGGAAAGTTAGAAAAATGTTTTGTAACCAAGAACAAGTTTTTTAGAAATTAGAGAAGACAGCGCTGTAGACTTCTCTGTTCTCAGCTCTCCAGAACGCAGGCACCTTCTCTTTTTGTGAAAAGGATTGCTGCACTGACACATGAAGCTGTCATTTTTAATACCCTGACCTTTTTTTGACTTTGAAAAAGGAGAAATGGCAGGTGACAAAAACAGGTGAGTGGAAGTTGAAGAGGCCTCCGTGTTCTGTCACAAACGGCTGCATTCACTGCGGGTGGAGAGCGAGTTGGATTCACCCGGTGAATCAAAGACACTTCCTCTTGTTCTGTCTGTCCTTTTTGGAAACACATTTCATGATGTTTTTTGATTACTGTTCTCACACGTGAAGAAGAAAGAAGGCCTGCGGATGTAATAATCCTGCCTTTAGGCAGCGAATATCATCGAGCCTCGTTCCCAAGAAAATGGAGGGAAAGGAAATGAAATGGTGCAAAAAAGGGGATTCAAGCAAGAGCCTGCAACAATCAGGAAATGAACCGAGAGACGGGTGTGGTAAACAAGCCTATTGTCATCATTTTGAAAGTGATTGTAAGCACCGCATGCTGAGGTGCACAATCAGCCACCACAAGGAAAAAACAGGGAATAAGGAAACAACCAGGTAAGCCTTAAAGTCTGAACTGTATGTCTCTCTTTCGTACTTCAAACCACATTAGCACCTTGTGTTACAATTGTGTTTTAGATTTATACCTCACTGAAATATCTCAAAACTTTACAAAAGGTAGAATATTAACACTTGTTTTTGTACCATAAAAGGTCTTAATTAAGCTTGTTTGGTCATTTTGTGTGTGTCGTTAGCGTTGCTGATGTATGTATGAAAGGTCTTTCCCATGTTTTGTTCCCCTATGAATGTATGTAGCGGTGGACAAAATATTGGAAACACTTTTGAATAGCAGCCACGATCATATTTTCATTTGTGTTTCTGTCTGAATCAAATCCGAAAAGAATTCAATAAACATTTTGCTGAAAAAATCCTGCAGCATAAACGCAGGCTGTTTACCTCACCGTGTTTTGTTGTTGTTGTGCCGTGTTCCTTTGCAGCTTTTTGAAAAGTGATGTGTCCCTTTTGTGCGAGTGGTGCTGTGTTTTGAAGCCTTGAAATGGAGGAATGGTGTTAATGATGGTGCAGATGGGCCTTCTGGCAGACGGTTAGCCGCCGTCTCAAACCCAAATTACAGCTTCTGCTCTGAAAATCATCACAATGGGATAAATACTTAGCAGTTCAAATCTTTTTTTCTTTTTTTTATTATTGCGACTCAGTCATCCTCATCCCATTTATGTTGTCTTTATGTAGTCTATGATGCAGTCACATCTTTGTTGCAGCGTGTTTAGATTCCCTTTTGATGAAACTGCACACTTCAGTTTGTGTTGTTGTGCAGAATGAGAAAGAAAGAATAAAATGCTCAACATTTGCAACAGAACATGAGGTTTCTCCTCACTGCAAATCTCATTTAGCTTCATCACCTCATCACGTCCCAGGTAATTACAGCCTGAATCTTCTAAATGGGGGATTTTATTCTTCTCTCAGCAGCACCAGACCACGCCAGGAGAGATTTAGTGATTGGTCTTTTTTATTTTCCTCCAGACGGCAGAAACTTTACAAACCTCTGAGGAATTTTCTCTGCTTCGACCTGATATCACTTCGCCTACAGCATCCTAACTTAACTTTGACGTCCTGGGCTCATTTTAATCCTGGCCGAGGTTTCAGGTTTTTGCATTACCAATTTTCCCACGTGGTATGTGAGCCGTGCAACCAGTGTAGGAGTGTGGCAGCATCAGACGATCGAGTAGATTAAACTTTATTGCTCTCGTGGGGAAGTTAAGGCGTTGCAACAGCAAACATAAGAGCATTAAAGATGTGTTTTAGTTGTCACAAGGTGCCAGAAGGACCCTGGAGAGCTGTAGACATAAAAACCTGAAAAGATGTTTTGGGATTACTGCATGACAATATGAAAAAGAGCCTGACGCAAGGTGATGCCACGGCATATGACGTCCTAAATTATTCAGGTTTTAGGCTTAGGTTTCATTTTTTTGTGGCTCGGAATCAGAATATTGTTCTTTAGGATCTTTTATGTAGATTAATAGTTTAAATTAGTTAAACCTGCTGACTGGGTATTATCCAGTTAAGTTCAGTTTATTTTATTTGACATGGACATAACAAATGAAATGCTAATTTACTAAGATATGCTGCAACCTGGCGATTGGATGGATTTTAGTGGTTCTGTAAAAGATAGCCAATCAGGGCCAAGTCGAGTGGTGATGCATTTTTGAGCTTGTTTGCAGTGGCCTTGACAAAAGAAAATGATTTTTGAAATTCAATAGCTTGAATTAAACCACTCTAACAAAAGCTTATCAGAAAAATGTATTAGGCATCCTTTCTTTATCCCTCCATTATATGTACAGAAATACTTTGATTCCTATAACATGGGGCCTTTTGAAGCGTTATAAATGAACAGAACGGAGGGCAGCCGCTTACATCGACACCTTACTGATGTTCAAGATGGTCGAGTGACAAATCTGATATCAGCCGTTTCTCTGTGAGAACACTTACGGCTCGACGGATGTTTTAAAATGGGTGCTAGACTTGGCTGTGTTTGTACTCGCTGCACAAGACGAGTCAAAGCAGAGAGCGCGGTGGCGGGTGGGAGGGAGGAGGCGAGCAGCGAGCCCAAAGGGATCTGATCCAGAACGCAAAGATAATTACAGCTAGGACTTCCATAAAAGTCCTTTTTCTGACTCATTACTGCAGCTTGGGTGTTGCAACTGCTACTCTGCATCAGTCTTCTTCTGTTTCTTCTCTCTGAAATTAGTATGTTTTTATTTTAGACGTTTTAGAAGCATTTTTTACCCTTAATTTCCATGTAGGCCTGTTTGATTGATTTCTGTTTGATTATTAATTAAAAACTTTGCTTAAAAACATCACTCACATAAAAAAATGTAGTATATTTATTGCCGTTCATATAAGTTCCAAAATGGATAACCTGTTATATAATTCAGCCAGAAGCTAGTGTGAAAAGCAGCTGCTATTGTGTGTGTGTGTGTGTGTGTGTGTGTGTTCGTCTTTCTCTCCCCTTTCTGTTTACTGCCCATCTCTCTCTTGCCTCCGTTCTGTCTCTTTCTCGATCTGCCTCCTCCGGTTTACCAGAGTTTCAAAGAAGTCCGGCAGCAGAAGCTGTCACTGGAGGAGGCAGGCCATTAGTGGAAGAGTGAGCGCGAAGTCTGACTGGGACCAACATAGTAACAGTTGGTGATGTTTGTCAAAGATCGCCTCGGCTCTGGCAGGAAGAGTCGGTCGCCATTTGGCCAAAGTGTCCGAAAATGTTCAAAATATTCAGGGGGAGTAAATGAAGGAAGGAGAGAGGAGAAGAGGGAGAATAGAGAAAGAGGTTTAAAACAAGTTAAATAAGAAGTGACACCTTTTATGGCACTGACCCCACTGTGTCAACTACTTACATTTTTCATTAGTTAGGTTATAAAATGTCAAAAATAATTAAGTCAAAGGTTGGCAGAGCCCAAAATGATGTCTGCAAACGGCTTTTTCTGAACAATCAAATAACCCAAGAGTGTTCAATTTACAAACAGACAAATACACATAAATTCTCACTTTTGAAAAGCTGAAACTTCAAAATTGCATCAATTAATATTTTGTCAGTGGACTAAACGATTGTAAATCTTTTGAGCACTAATTGCACCACAGCTGGTGTGTGTGTTATTTATCCATGTTAGGAGCTACAGTCTGCACCCATTAATGGAGACACTAGTGAGAAAGACAGGCTAATGCTAATGCTAATGCTGATTCTCTGTTGCCTCAATGTGGTGGAAATGAAACGCAGCATGATTCAGGGTTTCACCCAGAACATTGGTTAGCAGAGATGATGTTGGACTGATTGGGACCGTTGACGTCGCTTGTGAACTGGAGAAATAATGATTAAAAGTCTTGCTGAAAACATGTTAACACAAATGTCAAAATAATGCAGCCGTGAGTGAAAAGCGTTTCACCTACGAAGTCACCAGGTTTTAGTTTTTAGTTTCAGGTTTTAGCTGAAATTCACCCTCACTGCAGTGAATGAACTCTCCGGCTCTCTGCAGAGTTCAGTCCTTGTTGCCCTCATCTTTCCACCCATCGTCTCTGTGAAGTCTTTGTCCTTTCTGCGCACATTGCAGCATAAATTAGCAAAGCAAACAGATTTTGCCAACCATTTCTGTTTCTGTGCCGTCTTGATTCATGGTTCCGTGTTCTTGTGCAGCTTAGGGGTTGCTTAGTGACGTGACTATTTAAAGTGTCCCTTGTTTTTACTCAGCAGTGCATGTTCTCCTTTCTGATGTTAAGACTGAAACGTCTGGGTGGCGTGTCAGATCTTTGTAAGTGTCTTGTGGTCGCTGTGAAATAACATACCTGCTGACTGCAAGACTTCTCTTCTAGCTGACAGATGTGACTGACCTTTGTTGGAATGTTTGTCATCGAGGCCAAGTTTCCTCTCAGTTGTTTTATCAAGCTGCAGGATGCTGTTTGACACCAACATAGAGGGGCTGAATGTTGAATCTTGCCAGTGAACAATGAACATGACACTATATTTTACACTATTTATAATACTGTGTGTGTGTGTGTGGTGAGAGAATCGATGAGTCATAATTATTCCTCTGAGTGAGTGTGCATGAGCACTTCCTGCACGTGAGCTCAGTTTGCAGAAACAACCATATTCGTGTGTGTGTGTGTGTGTGTGTGTGTGTGTGTGTGTGTGTGTGTGTGTGTGTGAGAGAGTCACCTGGTGGTCTAACTGGCTGCAGGCTAAAGGGGACAGATGGAGGAGAGAGGAGCCAAAACATGATGAAACACTTTGCTTTTTTTATATGACTCCACCCCACCACCTCCACCACCTTCTTTGCTTGTCTTATTGAACCCCCCTCCACACACACACACACACACACTCCTCCAACACAAACGCATCACCATCCCCTCCAGCTGTCTTTTTTCATCAGCTTTCTGCTTTTCTCTGTTTGAACAGTTTTTTTCTCTCCATCACTTTTTCTCATTACTCCCTTCAATCTTTGGTCTTTTGACACTATTTGGATTTATTTTTCATTCTCTCAGTCTTCCCTTTCTTTTCCTCCTTATTAAAACATATATGACATATATGTACGACAACATACATACAATGAATTTACATATTAAAGTGAAATATATGCGCTAAAAATTGTTCCTCCAAAATTTCCAATTTTCTCCTCCCTGTTGACTTTTCTTTGTTTTGTTTCCATGATACCTGAACTGTGAATTCGACACCAATCTTAACTTTAATATTGAAAGGTTCCCTCCTAACAGGATATGAAGACAAACATTGATACTTTAGGTTTATTTATCTGTTTTTCTCATCTCTAGAAGAAGAGTAGATGGTGATCCTGAAGGCAGTTTGGGTGACGTTCGACAGTTCAGTCTTTCTTCTTCTTCTTCTTCTACCTGCTCTAATCGATGCTGTGTAGATACATGCACTCGTGCTGCAGATGATGAGAATATAAAGTGAAGATCACATCTAATGAAAGTATTGAACATTTTTCAACTAAAGTATTAAATTCAGTTTTACACACTCCCCTCAAAGGCGGTTATCATGATAAGACTGCTGTCCTCTTTCCCCCCCTGTATTCCTCCCCTCTCTTCTTCCTTTGTCTCTCAGTTTTCACTCTCAGCCCTGTCTCAGCACCATTCTGCACCTCTCTTCCACCTCTTTCTCTCTGCTTTCTTACAGCTTCACCTCTCTCTGTCTGCTTTTCTGTGCTCATAGCTGACAGTCCGCTCCTTGCCCACACTTGCTGAATACCACAGCTATAGCCTCACAGGCCTGTTCTTGGGCTGCTGCCTTGCTGCTGATCAGACCTTTAACAGCTGCCTGCCTGCACGGCTGTCAATCTGAAGATTTGGCTGCTTGTTTGTCTGCTAATGTTGTGGTGTGTGTCTGCTTTTCTGCACGCTTGTCTCTGCAGATCACCTAGGTACTTACAGGGTACAGCTAACCTGCTCAGAGGCTGCCAGGCTCTATTGTTTGTGCCTTAAAGAGGAATAGTCTGCTGAGAAGTTTTGAGTATTATTAATATGAGGCTTGAAAGGTAGCTCTGCCATTTCACAGGAGATAGCAGCAGTTACAATAAAATCCAATGGTGACCCAGTTTTGTGGTATCAAACAGCTTCTGGAGCTCCTAACCCACCTCTCCTGTCCATCCATGTATTCCAAATACATGGCTTCAGTTAGTTGCTAGTGCGGTTAGCTGCTTACACTTGTCATTTGTGATCAATCTGAGCAAATATAGTTGCATTATAGCTCGACCGATACAGGACTTTTGAGGCAGATACCGATATAGATATTTATAATGATATATTAACCTATATTAATATTCTTTACACAGCCCATAAGATAAATACACATTTTTGATGTGGTTCCCTTACAATTGCAACTAAGTGTACAGGGTAGGGCATTTTGGAGAAAAATAAACTCGTCGCTACTCTCTGGTGGACAAACTAGCGTACGTGACAGCGTTTCAGATCATATCAGGAAGTGGTCTGTCAGACACCTGACCTGCTCACCTTTGTTTCAGAGCGCTGGCTCAAATGTAACATGGGCTAATGTAATGAAGTGTATAGTCTGCAGCTCCTTGTCTTCCTGCTCTTCAGACAAACTATTTGTCCGTCCAATTCTCTTGCCGTCTGTCCTCCGTTGTGTGATGGATGTGGAGTGTAATCTGACATGAGAGCGCTATAACTCATCTAATCTCCACTTCGCTCTCAGAGAACCCAGGTGGCATCCACAGGTCAGAACATGCACCTGTCTGTCCTCCTTTCTACCTGTCTATCTGGCCTTCATTTTCTTTGCAACATTTATTTATTAAACATCAGTTACTTAATTACTGTATCTTCTATTTTGGATTGTTAACAGTAGACCGAGATGAAGTAAAGCATGCAGCAGAACTTTATTCTAGTAACTGCTGTGTTTGGTGTTAATGAGGTAATAAGGGTTTGATTCATCCACCATCTGTAACTCGGCAACAAGGCACATACTACATGTGTTAATTTACCTGTGTGAAGTGTCTTGTGTTCCATGCAGACAAATTTCAAGCCTTGACTTTAGTGTGGTGTTTATTTAAAGCCACGTTTCTTATTTGAATCCAAATCATAATTATATACAATCTAGATTCAGTCCTTGTCTTTCTTCTTTTTCTGTATATTTTCTATCAAAGCTTTATAATTCTGCTCAGTTAAAAAAGTAACTGTTTCTTTATTTTATTTATTTCTAAGGCCTACAGATGCTGTTTTTTTCATTGCCACCCTTGGCTCCCTGTAAAGAACATTATTACAAAGCTGTTTGTGTTGTTGAAGGGGCTTTGTAGTTGCATTTTAATTGATTGGATTTTAAGTGAAAAGACACTTATCTTATCTGTGTGTGCTTTCTAAACAGCCGGAGGGTGAGCCTGTATGCACAGCCGCTCTCCAACACACAGCTGCCATTTAACCGTCACCAATCGACCTGTTTTGGCAGAACCTCCTGTTGACCCTTCAGGATGCATTTTAGCTGTGAGACGTCTGTAATGGGATGTCTGATGACAAACTACACCTCCAACTCTCCTGTAACAGCCAGGCCTGGTTTTTAAGTTGAGGCTCGTCCCCTCAGAAAATGGCGGGAGGGAGAGATACATCAGATCCTGTGGTGTAGCAAAGATACTACCTTCACAGACTCCACACACGAATTATAAATAGACTTTCCTGCACTGTGTGTTAAAAACAGTGAGTCCATCCAAAGCACTGGTCACCAAAAATTCACAAAGCCAAAGACAAAAGTATGTGTGTATAATAATTTCTGTATTTAGAAATATATTTGTAATAGTCTTGTGTACTCCAGCGCGAATGTCCGTCATGCTTTGGCATTTTATCACTAAATTTAACACAAACTGCTTATATTCTTTGAAAGCGTGACAACCCTTGAGACTTTTACACTATCGGCTCTCAAACTGGAGTCTAATAGCTAAAATGTGAGATTTGACAGGTGCACACAGTGAATATTGCCATTGTTAAAGCCAACGTAAAGGAAACCAAACACAGTGTGGTTTTCAGTGAACAGCACTCCACCTGAACATCCGAACAATTCAGATGTCATAGGCGGATAATAACTTAATTGTATAGCACTTTTCTGCTCTCCGTTATCCAAGCTGGCAGGGCCTTTTTATTCTCTATAGAACAAACAGTGGAGATTTCACACACACACACACACACACACACACAGGTACTGCCTTGCATACACCCAGATAAGTTTTACTGAAGGATGGATAAACAGCGTGACTCGTGCTAGTTGCCATGGCAGCATTTATTTTGTGAGGGCCCGTGGGTTTGCCGATGGATGTCGTGTGTCTGAGTTTTGACTCAAGCTTGACTGACACATCGTTCTGGGATGGAAAATGTTTGGTCCTTGTGCTTTGATTTAAAGAAGATATATACTCAGTACTTAAACACTTTTGTCCGATTGGCCGGTAGGCGTATGTGAAAATCTGGACACTTTATACGCAGTCAACAGTTGAATTATTGTTGTGACAGTGGCATATCAATCCAAGTGAAGGATCGTGTTCATATTTTACTCGCGTCACTTAGTGTGTCATTGCTGCATTGCTCGAACAAGAAACTGCAGGAAGTAGCAGGATTTTAAAACGTGCGCTCTGCATTGATCTTTTTCAGGATTTGTCAGTCTTGCAGTCACGCTCAGTGTTACATTTCAGGGCATCGTTTCGGCAGCAGAGCAGCAGGCAGGCAGGTGTGGGCTTGCTTGTGTAGCATTACAGTTATATGAAAACATACTGAGCTTTGTCTTTATTATATCACTCATTTGTCCTGATCCGCTATCTTACCCGATCGGAATCTAAATCATTCAAGGGCATGGTGATCAGTGATCCATCAGGATTAGCGCTGTCTGAAGGCTGTCGGTCTGAGTTACATCACTGTCTTGTTGCTTTAGTCTACTCACCTGTGTTCTTACATTCCTGAACCCACTGTATGTGGAGCAACTGTTTTTACACACTAAGTATAAATCCCTTACATTTCACAATACTGCTCACCATTTTTAAGAGCAAAATATGGCTTTTTAGATAAGATATTCTTCCATGCAGGCAGCCATTAGTCCAGTTCATTTCACTGCACTATGAGAATCGACTTGCATAGACTTTAAACTTTCTGCAGCTAGGTAATCACGGTGAACATTTTCTCTTTTTTTTCTCTCTTCAAAGTTATGTAATTGTCATTTGGTAATGCAGTTATGAGCGGACACTTTTCTGAGATTTACTGGTTAACAGAATTATCTTCTTCACGACGTCAGTGTTTACTTATTGTCTTCAGGGTTTGACTTTCTGACAAAATACAGAAGCTCCTCCCTGCCTCCAACTTTGAACTCTTTGAGCCTTCTGCACACACCAGCAAGACGTACTTTCCAAAACAGTCACTGCTCAGAAGTGCTTCACCGTGCAATGTTAAGGAACCTGTCTGTGCAAGCATTCAGCGGTCTTAATGAGTAACAAATCAACGAAGGACCTGGCTCTTCTTTTCTTAAGTTTTGGACTTAGCAATCCCAAATGATCAAACAGGCAGGTTTTAAACTAATTTCAAGTTAACCCGAATTATCATAACCACTTGTTTACAAAATGAAAGTTTACACACGTAAAAATTTGTGTTAAAATTGTGTATTGCACTGTAGTGTGCTGCTCGACACAGACCCGTCAGGCATTCTGTTTTTTATGTCTGAGCCCGACCTGAGCCCGCTGCATGCCTCCGTACCGTCGATTTGCATGGTTTTTGGTTGTTTTTTAAACTTCCCCGATGACAAATTTTGTTTGATGTCCTCCATCCTTAGCTAGGCCACATGTTTACCGCCTGTGTGTTGCGTTCATGTGTTGTCACGTAAATAACAAACCCCAGCACTGAACAGGGAGCACCATTCAAGTATGACGTGACTGAACTTGACCCAAACTCGGTCAAGGTGAACCTGGAAGCAGCTGTGGGATGGATGTTGAGCAGAAAGTTTTGGTTCAGGAGTGAAAGCGGGTCTTCCATTAAGTGCAGGGTTGTTGGTTCCATCCCCAGCTTCTCATTCCAAAGTGTCTTTGAGCAAGACATTGAACCCCCCATTGCTCCTGATACTGTAATGGAATGAACATGAACGTGTTTTTACTTCTACCAACAAGCTGCAGAGTAAAATGTCATGATAACCCGTAGGAATGGCTCCTTAAGTAGTTAGAAAAGTTCAAGTTATAAAATCCCAATTTTCCTGTCAAATTCTCAGTCTCTGTTTCAGAGCTCGGGCTTGTGACCTTTCAATTACAGACCCTCACTCTGAGCACAAGACCAGTCTGTGTGTGTGTGTGTGTGTGTGTGTGTGTAGGACTGACATGACCCATTTATTGAGGTCTAATTCCTGGTCCATTTGTTCTGGCCACAATAATTAGACAGTGTCAGCAGCGGACCGGCAGGAATAATGAAATCACAGCTTGGACCTCATGTTCCCGCTCGTCAGGGGTGTGTGTGTGTGTGTGTGTGTGTGTGTGTGTGTGTGTGTGTGTGTGTTTGAGATAAAAGGACAAAATACAGCATGTGTCACATAAAATTGAGTCACACAGTTAATTTAGGCTTTCCTACAAGTATGTGGAGAATGGATTGTGTACTTTTCTAACCTGTATTTATCCAGAGATAGTTTGCTGAGCAAATGTTTTCTCCTCTTTGTTGAGGATGACTCTGTTTTACATTCCTTCCTGTGTTTATTATCAGAGCGCTTTCTCACTGGCTTCCTCCCTGAATTGCCTAAAAATCTGGAAATACGAAAGCTTTTTCCAAATCCGGGTGCAGGTTTGGGGAAATAAAATCCAAGTTCCAGTCAGACTGTGGTTCGGTGAAATGATGCTCATCAAGATGTTCATCAAACTACATCTATCAAGATACAGATACTGCACTTTTTAGAAACTCCTCTTTGCAGCTGTTCTTTACTATCACATGTGGTCACTCGTGGTCACTTGTTTCCTGGTTTAGGAAGTGATGCGTTCTCTTCTGTTGTGGTCTTTGAAGGTTGATCTGAATTATTCTGGACATTCGTTGCTAAGAACCAGCGATATGAGACAACGTATGATAATAGGAAAAGAATCCACACACCCTGTGCAATTGATGCAAGCTTTTTCATCAGGGACCTTCTTCAGTATCAATAAATGCTTCAATACATTAGTATTGCCCTGATTGGGCTGTGCAGATGCTTCTAAGTGCTTAAAATTAAGAATGCATGTGAGTGATTTAGAAATGTAGCTTTAAAAACCCTTTGGAAACTTTGGAATAAGTTTTAATGTCCAAGCGTAGCGCACCTTCAGTGAAGCAGTTGGGACATTTCTTCTCTCATATACGGTGAGAATGAAGAAATACCAAGTTGTGGCAAGTTTTCAGATGATTCATCTGCTCTTGTTTTTGTTTTTTGTTTTTTTTTGGACAGTTCATTACTCTGTAGCGAGGATGTATCTACACTGAGACAGTTGGTGTGGAAGGAAAGTCAGGCTTGGGTAAACTTGTCAGCATGAACAGTGTGGAGCTGCACGAGGACAGTCAAGATGTGGATTTGCACTGCTGCATATGTCAATACTTGGACATGTTGATGTGGATTTGTTCATGTTTTTTTCCTCGTGTACACAATATGCTGCCGAACACATGGCGGGGGGATGCTGAATTGATTTGGTTTATTGCTTATTCAGCCAAATGATGTGTAGACAGGGGAAGATATTTGTTTATCGTGAATATCTGTCATATGAAGATAGATAACTTGATTATATGCGGAAGATGTTTCATGGTTTAACAAATTACTTTCTTTCTCAAATGCATACAGGCTGTGCAGGGCTGGATAGTATTTGTAATCTTGTTTGAGGAATAAAAACATGTTTTTTCTTTAATGTTGCCTCAGAATGATTCAGAAAAGGCTTCATTGTCCATCATAAGGGAATGACAATTAATCTGTGAGTAAGTAAAATCATACTGAACATAGAGGGGAAAAAGTAAGTGGATAAAGTAAATATTGCAAGCGTTGGCATGCGACGTCTTTCACTGCTTGTTTTTAAAGTTAATGGACGTTGGACAGAATACGTTTTTGAATGTGTTTGTTCTGGCTAGAGGGACTTTATATCAGCGACCTGATGGGAGGGGTTCGTTATGACGGGGGTGTAAAGGGTCCTGTGCAATGAGGTTTCTTTCTAACCAACTAGGTGCTGAGATCAGATAGTTGGGACTGGGTGGTGCCTGTTATTTACTTGCATGGTAGATGAACTTTGCCTAAATAAAATACAGTCACAAATTTGACATTTCCTGATTAGATAAGAAAATATCTGGTCAAAGAAAAAAACGATCTGACTGAACATTTGATGCCAACTTTGGAGGTATGCCTGCACAACCTAAATGTGTGGATAGATTATTACAACTTGACTCAATTCATCTTTTGAAATAATGAAAATTGTGTGTGTGAATGAATATCATCTTAACAGTGTCAAATTTTGGAGGTGCAGGTTGAAGGTGCTACCACACCTGAGCTACCGAGTGCTTGTTTTAACCGGTTCTAAGTGTGTTTTGCTGCGGCATGTCGCAGTGGTTGATATTGAAAGAGTGGAGGAAAATACAGAAATAAGTTAATTTAATGAGAATAAAGGTCACATGTGGCCCAGCGTTCATCAATACTGACTTCGTTGGTAGCAAATAATACAAATGTTTAAAGGGACAGTTTCAGTGTCTTGCTCAAGGGCACTTTGGTAGATGTGGGGCAGAATGAGGGTGTGAAACTGATTTCTGAACATTGTGTGGCCTCCAAAAACAAAGGTAAGCCCACTGACATGTGCTTGTTATGCAGGGCTGTACTGTAAGCATAATACTGTGCATACATTTAACCCAAAACTACACTTACCACTGTGGCTGAGTAATAATGCTGCATGAGGAACATAATTCCCATTTGCCCATCGTTGTAAAGCTTGTATTTGTGATATAAGACGTGAACAAGCTTGAATTAGAGACTCAAAACACACGGCTGAGCTTTTGGAAAGCCTTTGACACACACTGGCCTTCAACAGGACACAGATGAAGAAGAGGGACGCAACAGCATTTACAAACAGCAACTCGATGTGATGTCAATCTGCTACGCCACAAATAAAGATGAATGATGAACCAAGTAATAATCTGTTCAGGGCGCCGGGAAGGCCAGAGAGGAGAAGAGATGTTGATTTAGTGAAATCGGAAAGAAAGCGAGGCAGCAAAAAACAAGAGAGAAGGGGGGGCCCAGTGATGCAGGCGAGGTGGAGGGGTTTCAGTGCAGCTGAAGCTCCATCACCTTCTATTTGACACTGTGACTGTTAGGATTTAGCAGGTGAAGGACCCAAATGCAGACACGGTAGAAGCTTGAAGCAGTTTTCGAAAGAAGGTTTTATTGAACACTTACTGGGTGCTGGTTAGCCAAGTAACATTAGGTATCTTCAAAAAAGGAACAACCACAACAGGTAGGTAACAAGAAGCACAGAGACAAAGCAAACGCAACGTAGGGTAATGACACCACACTGCACACAGGGACAAGACAGGCTTAAATAGAAACAGACTAACAAGGGAAATGAACACAGGTGAGTAACAAAGAACAGGTGGAGCAAATCAACAGATAATCAAGACAAGGGGAAAACACAGGGGGCAGGAACACACAGGAACGAGACAACCCAAACTTAAAAACAAACCAGGAACAACAAAAAGTCCACAATCAAGAAAATAGTAGTCCAGATCCTAACAGTGACAGCCTCGTTTAGATCTGAGAAATGAAGGGATGCAGGGAGACATATGGGGGGAACAGGGAGAAAGACATGGGGAGGGTTACAGTATGAAGCCGGCTGTGTGGAAACGCTCGATGCTGTTTGTCATCTGGTTGTCTGATTGGAAACAGTAGAAAAAGGACAATTTTTGGTTTGTTTAGATTTGCACGCTGCTGAATGTGCAGGCGAGTGAAAGGAGAGTGTTCTGGTGCACTTTTAGCTATGTTATGGCACAAATGGTCATTCACTAAGTCGGTCATTAATAGAGCGCTGCAGGGATGACGTATTTTTGTAGGTCAACCCGGAAGTTAGCGTCGCCCTGGTTTGGACTAAAAGCCAATGAGATTTTTCCATTGGATTCTCTGTGGGAAACATAAGTTTATGATACTTCACAAATGAACACCACTTTTATGATTTTTGAAGCATAAATGCAATCGTCAGAAGTAAAAAGCTAATGTTAGGCTATAAACGAACTACGCCGCGGTCGCATTACTTCAGTGTCACCACCACTAAGCTTCACACTTATAATTTGATTTCATGCTCTTTCCTCTTCTACAAAAGCCTTTGAGAAAAGTTTGCAATATAAACCAAACGAGGCCTTTCTTATGCTTTGACACACCTTTTTACCCCAAGGCACGGTGTTGATTGCATCTTTCTTGTATATGAAGTGGGATTCGGGGATGGTCTTGGTGGTAGGTCTGAACAGGTTTCATGCATTGGATGGTTGGACGATATGTACACACTCACATAATTTCTTAATTGTTAAAGTATACGAAGCTTGTGTATTGGATTTTATGTGTATACACATTTTAGAAGTAGAAGTAGGAATTTTACTAACATTTGTTTTCTAACTTGTCAATTTCAAAATGGTGACTGAATCGACTGACATCTCCTAGTGCTGAGATGAGGAAAGCTCATTCACAGTATCCTGCTCGAAACGCTGATATGTAATTATTTTCTTTGTGTTGTCTTTTACTTCTTCTATCTTATATGACAGGAAGAATGTTTTCTCTTCTTTTTTTTTCTCTCTTCACGTTCTCCATCTTCTCTTCTCCATCATGGGAAAATAAAATAAAGTGTATCTGTCAATGGCTGGAATTACTTTCTCCTTTTCTCTCTGTTTGTTTGTTTCCGTGCTGTAAATAGCTGCTCGACGTGCAGCTTCCTCCGGGTTTTCAGAGTTGACTGTCGCACCGTCGATTTGTTCTCCTCCAGATTCAACAGAGAGAAAAGACACTTTCTCTCTCATTATCACTTTTTCTTTTATCTGAAGCTGTCACTTGCTTTTTATCTTTCTTTCCTTCTTTTTTCTGTCACAGTCTTTCACTTTCTCATTTCTTTTTCTCTCCCTTGTTTTTCCCTTCCCTACATCTTTCTTCATCTGTATCATTATCCTCCTCCAGCTTCATCCTTTTCTGTATCCCACCCTTTTTCACTATCTTTTCCCCTGTTTTGTTTTTCTTTTATTCCTGTTTTTTCTTACTCATTTTCTTAATTGAGGCCTTTCTCTTTTAGTTTCTCTTTCCCTCTTATTTGACTTGCAGATGGGTTGTGTTCGTCCTCGCCCAACACATTTTCTCCTGTCCATCCACTTATCTATCTCTGCTTCCTGTCATCTTCTTCTGTTGTCCCTCAGTTGATGAATAAGTCATCTAATTTCCTTTTTGTCTTGGCTGTTGTTAGGATTGTGATTGTGATGACAGTGGTCCTGTTATTTGTTTCCGTCTTTTACTGGTAAACTCTAGAAACACGACTAATCAGATGTTAATGATGACAAAGCTTTCTACAGCTCGACCACTTTAAGGCTTTTATTGTGAACCCGCTGCAGCTTCCTGTAGCCTTGGTCAATACGACCACCAACCTCTGCCGAGTCAGAGTTGGTCTAAATAAAGGGATGGTTAAAGAACAAACAACCACAGTGATCTCTACAAGCTCCTACTGCACTTTAGATGAACATAAAACCTGCAACACCTCATGTTGTGTCCTCTCTGTTGTCTGGAAGTCGCGCTGCGCCTGCATCATGGTTGGTTGTGGAGCAGGTATCACATCCATATGGAAGTTCAGCATACAAGAGGAGCATGTTATTTGTATTTCTGCCCCAAAGCAAATTCATTTTTGTCTCTCACTCAGTTTCAGTAATTGATGGACATACATGGTGGTTAACAGCAAAACCGCTAGGTCACTGCAACACATCCATATTGTCACAGCACCAGTCCATTAGTGCTATTTCACATGTTGTACTTATTAGATTTAACTTTTTAGCCATGTTTTTTTTCTTTTTTAGCAGAAATTCAGAATATACAAAAAAAAAAAATGTAGACGGAAGCATACTTAAGTCTCAAATTTAAACCACTAGGACTATTTTTGTTTCCGGCTTGTTTCGAATATGCAGGAGAAAAATAGCTGCGTAGTCAGAGTGAGCAGTGAAAGCCACAATGACTGAACACGTCTTTACTCTCCTCACACTGTCTGTCTGCCTGTCTCTCTCTCTGTCTCGCACACACACACCCACACACACACACACACACACACACACACACACACACAGACAGTATATACATGCACATTTCCCTCTAGTTCAGACTGTAGCACACACTTTGTGTGTGCGCAGACCTGTGGACTTCCTGTGGTTTTAGTTACCTGGTTTTCGCAGTCTTGTGAGAGTTCTCATTAAAGAACATCAAAGTCTTTTTTTCTCTTCTGTGGCTGTTTGTTTCTCTCTCTCTGTGTGTGCAAAGTCTTTTTTTCTCTTCTGTGGCTGTTTGTTTCTCTCTCTCTGTGTGTGTGTGTGTGTGTGTGTGTGTGTGTGTGTCTCTCTCTCTTTCTCTCTCTCTCACACACACACACACACACCCCTACACACACACTGTGCCTTTTCACAGCTCTGTGTGAACTCGGTCCCCAGAGGTAACGACGTACCTGTGAAAATAATGTCAAAAAGAACTCGCAGCAGCACGTTGCTGACAGGTGTGTTGTCGCTTGTAAGACCTGCACAACACAGTGGGGCAGGTTTAATATCTCCTCATGACAAAGTTACATCACCTTCACCATTTTTAACACCACTGTACCTCATCTTCAGACAGCATCTCACATTAGCTCATCTGGTTCAGCTGAAAATGGCTCTCAAAGTGAAACAAAACACTGCAAAGATATACTCTGTTTTCTTATGTCATGTACAGAATGTACAAGTAGCAGATTAACAGATTTACTATTTAAATATAAAAGTTTTGCTTTAGGGTGTCAAATCTGCTAAATGTTGGAATGCAGCTGTTATTAATGATTATTTATTCTTATTTAGAGAATTTGAGTTAACATCACTTATAGTAGGAATAGTAATAAAATGAGTAGTATTATTTGTAGCAGTGGTAGTAATAGTAGTAGTAAAAGTACTGGCATTAGCAATTGTAGTAGAAAAAAGATTGAAGTAATGAAACCAAACCAGCAAGATAAATATTTAGTCATTACTGTTATCTTATCTCGTACAGTGGTTGACATTAAAATGTTTTAGTCGCAGTAGTGATAGTAATGGCATTCAATTTCAAAGTTAGTTCGTTATGCAGGCTGCATAGCAACAAAATTTGGGCCTTACGGCCAATGAGCTTTGAAAGAAAGAGAGTTCACTCTTCACCTCTGCAGAAATGTCAAATAAGCAGCTTTCATCGACTTGTTATCAGTTGGAGGGTCTCAGATTCAACCATTTCAGTGATTTGCGTTGACTTGATTGGCTCACTGTCTAAAGGAGTGTATGGTCGCAAGTAAGATACACAATTTGTAAATGTAATCTTGTCTGGAAAAAGTGTGGCAGGTGGTGATTCATCTGTACTGAGAGATTTTATAAGCATTTCTTACTGGGCTGGTAAAGGCTTTAGAGCCGAGGTGCAGCTAGCTCAGTAATGTGAGGATTTTAAAAAAGGTTATATTTTTGGACAGTGCACATTAAGTTAAACAAATGTTTGCTGGTCTGAAGTTGATGCACCAGTGCCTCGAAGATGATGATGCTTTAGTAAAATACAGTTTCTCTTCATGCCTGCTGACATTGTAAAGTTTTTAAATCACTCATGTCACAGTGATGGATTATAGCCCTGAAGCCAGCAGTGCGTCTCCGAACAGGTTTTGGGAGGGTCTTAAGTTTGAAGACTCATTCACCTTCAAACTTTGGTTGAGATCCAAAAGCACAATTCCACCAGACTGTGTATGTTTACATGCTAACAAGTCTTACGTTACTCTAAATAATGAGATTAATGTTAGCACTGTGGTATTTCTGCACTGCACTCCAGTCAGTCAATCAACACTGTCAAGCAAACTGTATTGGCAGGAGTGTGATGTCTTTATTTTTCTGTAGATGCACTTTGGGTTTCTGTAGGTGGAACTCTCTTTCTTCTTCAGTGTAGTTAGCATGTGCTTGTAGTTAGCGCAAGTGCAAAATGCTAAACAGATGGAACTTTCATTAACTGCACATAGGTTGGGTCATCTTTTATTTTTACATAAATCGGTCATTGAGGAGCAGGTATCAGAAGTTATTAATATTGCATGACAAAGTGTGTTGATAATGAATTAAAGGCTTTCAAAACTGTATTGTGTATGTTGGTATATTAGTAATGTAAATATGTCTAATTTTGATAACATCCGAAGTGGAAACGTGTTACATTTTATTAGCCAGAAGTTAGCTGCAAAAAATAGATCCAGCAAACGGTAAGATTACAAATAAACATCTAAGCTCAGAGATGCACTAAGCTGTTACATCTTAAAGCAGGTTTTTTGGTAAATTAGGACTATTTCTAAAGTAAGAAGTCTGGCCAACGGAGCTGCTCAGCTCTGTACTCTCCAGCAGTAATTTTGCACCTTCTTGAAAACTTCAGAAGGCCATTTTTACGGAGTAGTTACCTAATGCTCAGTTAGATGTGTAGGGTGAAAAATGGTTTCTGTGATCAAAATTAGATTAAATTAGGGTATAGTTACCCTGAAAAATGAACTCTTGACGTTTTCAATCACCGTCCCCAGACTGAGACTTGTGGTAATAGCACCAGTAAATGGGAATAGCAGTAAAGATGCCATAGTAGCAGAGCAGGAGCACAGACAGTTGAAACTTTCAGAATGCCTTGGAGACATACAGAGCTGAACATTTAAGAAATGTTTATGGCTTAATGAAGACAAATCGGAAGTCGTAGTTTAGCCCCAATCTTGCCATAAATTAGATTTCAAAGGAATATGGCACCCTCCTTTACAGACTCGACAGTCATCTTTGATGATGACCGGAGAAGCACCTCCGATACAGAGCCGTATTTCTTCTTCTGCACTCTAGAGCCATTTATTTCTTACTCTAAGGCAAGGACGAGATGAGCTATGATTCACAAGCTTTCCTGTCCTTGTTTAGATTTATTTTGACAGTGATGAGGTGCATTAATCTACTGTAAGCTTGTAACTGAGGCTCATCCAGCTAGATCATTCCAGCATGTTGCAGTGGAACAGCTGCAGACTTCCTTTCTGGAGGCAGAACAGGCTCAACAACAGCAACAAACAACACAGGAGTAATTTGTATCCTCTGAAGATTTTTATGTGAAAAATATGTATCTGGCCTGATACTGTTGACTGTTCAAAGGAGCTAAGTTTTAGATTTGTAGCATTGCAACACTTTTATTCTGCAAACTGTGCAGGTGACAGTGGGTTTGCTATTTATCTGTAACCTTTATTTTCCTGGGGACGCTCTTTGTGCTGAGCCTGCTTGTTTACTGCACCACCCTGCTTCACATTTATATTGTTAGACATTCTCACACCTGGGAGCAGTGCAAGAACACTCAGTCCCTGAGGAGCTTCACTGGTGCAATTTGGAGCTCAATGCCTTGCTCAAGGGCTCCCCAGTGACGACTAATAAGAGAGAGTGTGTGCTGCTAATACTCGTCCTGTTCACATTTCCATTCTTTCGTTTTTAACAAAGTTGCCTGAAGTCTGTCACTTATATTTTCAAGGTGATGAACCCTGACTCATATCTTTAGGCGACCGTATTCTAAACACAGGTTTAAAAAAAAAAAAAAACCCACTTTGAAGAATTAGCCACTGGTGTTTGACTCAGGTTTAGAGATGTCAGGGGACCAGGATTACAGGAGACACGTGAGATTAGAAATGTCGTCCGGGGCTCAGAGGAATCTGCAGCTGCATCCTAACCAGCTTGCTCCTCTTTCATGTTTCAGGGAGAAATTAGGTGCTCGGTGTTATTAGCTTGAGGTGCCGGTTGCCCTCTTTCTCATCATGTCTAAATGTAGAAAGCCCTGGATTTGCCATCAAGGAGTCATAATAGTCAGAACGTGTTGTTTTTGTCTCTGGGAAGCTTTTTCAATCATCTTTGACACTCTTGAGAAGTTACAAAGCAAAAACCTTCAGCAATTATATAAAACCGAAATAAGACAACGAAATAAGATAAATAAACCCAACCCTAGCTAACTGAACCTTCCTGGAGACCTAATGCCAGTATTGAAAATATATAGACACGAAATGATAGAATGGAATAAAATACAAAATGTTGTTACAGCCATTTAACTTGTAACCAGCATCTTACTAAAGGACATTTGTACAGGATACATTCAAGCTTACAGGTACTACCGAATTTAGTAATTTAGTGAAACCCACTTATCTTTTATCATTTAAGGGGAGCCACATGAGGATCCTCTTGGCTTTTTGGCCTTTCTTCACATCTGTTGTTACTGTGTGACCCTTTCCCTTTGTTTTAACCTGTTACAATTGAGCTGTCTTTCAGTTTTGTATTGTGCAACTAAACAAATATTAACTCACCCTATACAGAGACATTATATGACTTGTCACCTTCAAGTCAACTGAAATTATTGAATTGGTTCCAAAGAAGTAGTAGTATTTATGTCTAATTACTACATTCAGAACCATTTCAGAACATCTAATCTTGACTTGGTCCTGTAATCAAAATTTTGAGTTACAGTAATGATCTACTGGGCATACATCCAAGTTAGCTTACTAGCATGTTTCTCACCACATGTTTAGACAGTAAACATTCTTTTGAGTTACGTAAATGAATAGAAGTTGCATGGTGCTTACAAGACGTATGATTTAAAGGTAAATAACTTTGTTAGATGTCGTACAGGTATTGATTACTGTACCTGTTAAACTTTCCACATGCATGACTACGTGGAATCCACATGAGCTGGACATGAAATTAGTTTCACACGCTGCCGTGCCATCATGGAGCGGTGGAATCAGAGGTGGAATCAGCCGACCTTTTGACCTCCTGGGGTGTAAATTAGCCGAGCGTAGATAAATCTATCACACAAGCCCTAAACCCTAAGGTGTGATAGCTCACCTTTGACACGGCAGGTATTGGCCATGATAATAATCTTTATTTATAGAGCACTTTTCAAAATCCACGTTACAAAGTGCTTCACAAAGACAGCAAAATAAAACATTCAAGTCATAAAATCAAGAAAACAGATACCAATTCAGAAATGATATATTTCTTGATATATACATAATGATAACACAGCTTTAGATTTTGTGTAGGTCACCAAGTTGAAACTCTGACGATAAGAAAGTTAAAACCGCTAGCAAAGAGGATGGAAACGTGAGGTCTCCGCACCTTGCTTCATCCATTGACCAAACCCTGACAGAGTTGGCGCCTTACTCAGGATCCTGGCTGAGCACAGCCTGGATCAACCTGTGGGCCCTGCTTGCAGTCATGAATATGTATGAGAATGCCAGTAAACAGAAAGGACTCATTATAATGTTGTTTACGTTTAGCTGACTTGGGTCACATCCTCTGTTGGAAAGTCTTGACCTTTGCTGTCTCGGGATGTGCCTCAGACCTGCGCCACTTTGACCTTTCGACCTGTGGAGAAACACTTTGCCTGAGGGGCCTCTGCTAATAGCTATGTGGTTGAAGAATCCGTCAACAAACCTTTCTTTTGTAAGTTTCCCTTCCTCTCCCCCTTTCTCTTCCGTCCTTGCCTCCCTCCCTCCACATTTCATCCTTCCTGTTTTAAGACTTCGTCCCCTCCAGAGTGCAATGTGGACCAATTTAGCAAAGGGACGTGGTAGACAGGTAAAGTGTTGTGGTGGTGCCGTTTTTTTTTGTTACCAAAAGACAATCTCGCTTCAGTCAGTCATGGCTGAGACTCTTCGTCACAGCTTTGAACATCGATACATGCAGGCATTTCAGATCTTATTGGGGAAGTTTCTTATCACAGAAAACAACACCAGACACAACAACCTGCAGCAATAAGCAGGTTCCCAATGTGTGACAAAGTGTGCAGCTACTTCCCTGCTTTCCCTACAAGGCATCACAGGTGTTTTAGTCTTTGTTATTACAAAAGAAGTTCAGCTGGCTGTTTTGTATTTCAAATGTTCACATATGGCTCAGCAGATCTATGAACCTGCTGGGTTATGTTTGGATTGATTAACGCGCCAAGTCAGCTCAACTTATCGGGCAAATGAAAAAATACTGATATCTTAACAATTGAACCAGTTTATGACTTTATTCCTAATCCTTTGATATTTGCTGAAGACGCAGCTCTTACATTTTGACAATCATGACGTTTAGAACAAACCAGTTGTTTATTTAAAAAAAAAAAAAAATCAGTTCACTATAACAGTGGAACAGAGTGAACGGTTTTATTTTATGTAATTCTGCAGACAATCGTGTGATATACATTTCAAACACATCAGTTAAGCCCACATTTGTAATGGCACATTTCTTGCCTCGTTGTAACAGAATATTCTAAATTCTAAAAGACAAAATATCAGTATGAATTGACAATAGATTGCCTGGTGATACACATCGAAACATGAACTAGGGCCCTGAGGAATCAGCAAGAGTCTTTTTTTTATTCCTCAGTTTAATGGGGGCTTATTTGGAGACTTTCTGGTTGTTTATGAGAAGCTGTAACAAAGTGGATTTGTCCCCTCGCATTGTCCTCCAGCAGCCTCTTCTCCGGTTCCTCCTTACTTTCGTAAATGCTTATTGCTGTTGAATTTCGACACCGCACTTCCCAGGAATCAGTTTGTATGGAACTGTGACGTCATCTTTGGATTTTCTGTTGGTTTTTGCAGGTCACTCTCTTTGCTCTCGTTGTGGTTATTACCGCTCATGTTAACTACCTTGTCCTTCTCCTGTTTATTCCAAATGAACCAGAAATCAAATGCAATCATTACTGTTTTCTTTCTCAACCGCACACATTGCCTCTGTACTGAGCACTTTTATCTCTTTATCTTCCTTCCTTTTCAACATCCCTGTTCCATTATTTTTTTATTCTTTCTCATTATCCTGTTTACTTTTATCTTGTTTTTTTTTTTTTTGCTCTTGTGTAATTAGTATGTGTAGCTGTTAAGTGTAAATAGAGACACATATTGCAATTACAGTATAAATAAGTAATAAAAGAGAACAGTGCTGGTGATAATATAAAAGCAAAAGAAACAGGACAGAAAACTCGGAGAGAATAAGAAATAAAAGAAAACACTTGCCATGGGGAAGATTTGTAAATCAAGCAGAAAGAAACACAACATTGGTATTCGCAGCAGACTCACTTATGTAGTTACACCCTTTAATATGCATGTGTCGCAGCTTTTTACATTGCTTCTTCTTTTCTCTCTCTGTCCTTTTTCCCTTTTCGCCATCTGTCCAGGTGCTAGTATTTTCCCAGACTGCTATTAAAGGGAAGCTAGTCCTCTTTCACCTGCCACTCAAAGGCACTGTTTTGCCCTTTAATTTCACTTCCTGTATTGACTCAGAAACGTCCTTCCTTTCCATCAGTAAACCTGTTTAAACCCTTCCTCTTCACAAGACCCATTATTCAGGGTTTGTAACCTGTATCTCCAAGTTCTTAGGCAGGAGTTTATACTAATGACAGGAATACATGGAACATGCAACAGTGGTTCAGGAGCTTGTCCTTGTACTGTTCTATATTGCAAATATTGTGTTCTTCTTTTCTGTTTGTTTACTGATAAGTCTGTCATTTTAACAAGCAACAGCTGATGGCGACTTGCCTAAGTTTCTATATCGCTCGCTGCACAGCCAACCGATAATCAACGCCAAGCTCAAGGCTCATTCTTTCCAGAGCAGTGATGTAATTGTGTGTCTCTGCTTTCATTTGCCTCCTGGAGTCGTATTGGATAGCGGCACAGAGACTCTCCTGGTAGACCGAGGAGGAGGTTTAAATTCCGACACTGTAGAGACTTGTAAGGAGTGATACACTTCTTAGTTCCTGTCAATGATGAATGAAATGAATGCCCTTGCAACCCCTTCAAATACACACACAGATGCGCTCAACCCCATCCACCTCCTGAGAGGTTAAAACATGCTGCAGCCTGAAAGAAATATTCTCTTATACATCTGGAGGATAAGAAATCAGGTGCAGATATACAGCGCAGGTCTCGCATGTACAGACCATGGCAGCACCAAGTATGTGTCAAATTTATGCTGAAGCTTAAAACAAATCAGTGATGCTCATGTTTCTCCCTACAAGTAAAGCAGTTATTCTAACAGCTTTTGCTTAATCCAGTGTGAAGGTAAACCATCAGGGTTTTGTTTTTATAATAAAAAAAACCCTTATACCTTATGGCTGCATGACTGAGTGTGTGTGTGTGTGTTTTTCTTAAGCTTTATTTATTCAAGGAAGGGTTGCTGGGCACATAGGACTTCATTTCAACATTGACACCACCACCACCTCCTCCCACAGTCGTGTTCTGTTGGCTTTTGAGTGCTTTAACGTTGTGTTTGTTGCTCAAGAGCACATTGGTCTGGGAGGAAAATAAAAATAAGATACCATCGGCTCAGCCAAAGTCAATGAGAATCCTTGCCATGCTATCGTCAGCTAGCTGGTAACTTTGTCTGCCATTTGGTGCTCAGGTAGTGTACAGTGGCTGCCTGCGGGGCAGAGGCCAAAACATTCAGTAAATGTGCCGTGAAACCAAAACGATGAGCTAAAACAGGATTGAAGGATCTGTAGAGCTGCACAGTTGGTGATAATTATTTGTGATTTCACCGCTCTGAGTGACCCCCTTTCACATTACACAAAGTCAGAATCACATAAAGACATATAAAAGTGCAATGCTGAAGCTGAGTAATCAGTTTGTAATTAACATTTTAAACCGCTGGTGTCCTGGTAGCCAAAGGCCATCAAACCTTCCCGGTTTGATACCAGCCAGGGGACCTTTGATGCATGCAGACTCGTCTCTTTCTCTCTCTCCTCATTTCCTGTCTGTGTCTATAATATCAACTGTCTAATAAGGCAAAAAAGCCTTAAAAAATTATATAAAACTGGCTAAATTGGGCCACATCTAATATTTAGGAAGTTGGTTATGGCTTTGAGTAGAACCATTTCTAAATGCAGCTTCAACATATTCAGTTCATACCCATGGCGCTACTGAAAAGGCAAAATATTACCTCTACTAAAACACTACACACTACAAAAAAAAAGGAACAATAAATTATGTGTCTCACTTACTCAAAAAAAGTGATTTTAAAAAAAAAAAACTATACATGTTTAGGGGCGCCCTGATAGCCTAAAGGTTAAGGCTCATATACCACATGAACGCAACATCCCTGGATCGAGTCCAGCCAAAGACCTGTGCTTCATGTCGTACACCTCTATCTAATAAAGAAGATGATGCCAATTAAAAATGTTTTGGACCCAAATGTGGCTCACAGAGAATTTAACATGGGCACTGACGTGACTGATATGCACAATTACACATCAGTAAACTGCTGTAAAGACAGATCAGCCTGCACAAAAAGGTTTGTGTCCATAAAATGTGAAATTATTGCGTATATTTTCTAAACCTTCATTCATGGCATTATTGTTTTGTAACCACACGTGCTCATTTGCGGCAGTATCCTGCTTCACGCTCATGTAGTTACACACATTCTGCCCTGGGGGTTAAAGTGCCTTGCTCAACTGCACTTTGGCAGTATTTATTAATTCTGATTATTGGGTCTAATGGGATTAAAACCAGCGCTCCATTTCTTTCCCACAGAGACTCAAGCTAACAGAGGTTTCCTGAAGCTCTGTGTGAAAGATAATTGGCTGATAGGAATGTGGTTGTTTCCTAATTTGGTTGGCCTTTGGTTCACTGTGTGCTGGACTGGCTTTTGTAAATGAACTGCTGTTGCCTCATTAGAGTCTGGTCTGTTTTATCACCCAGTAAACACCCAGACAAACAACAGAGTGGGCCGTTATTTTTCATCTGCTAAAACTAAGTACCTCGCTCCTCCAGGGTTTAATTATACTGTGTAGAACTGAATTTGAATAAATGAAACACTTTGTAATACTTTGGGACAAAAGCTGCACATCAAATTGTCCTACTTTTACCACTGCAGATGTATCGCGTGCGTGCTGCAGGCGGCTGTGTACATGTTTTACATCCTTTTTTATCTGGTGCATACTTACAGAATCATTTTACAAAACTGTGCCAAAACTGTCGTCACCAGGGCAGGAGTCTAAATTTGACAAACAGTAATCCAAGTTTGTGTTTTCATTTTCTGCCTGTGTGTCTTTTAGCTGAAGTGGGATTTATGTGTAAGACTCAGGCCATAGCCGACATTGTTATTCTGGTGGATGGCTCCTGGAGTATCGGCCGCATCAACTTCAGGCTGGTCAGGACGTTCCTGGAAAACCTGGTCAAGGCCTTCACTGTGGAGTTTGACAAGACCAGGATTGGTGAGGAGGTTTTGATTTCTGGGTTTGAGGTGTTTCATTGTAAAAACTATTTTCATACCGTTTGGAGGATGTTTTCATTTAAAGCACCTTATTTAGCCTCAGCCGGCCTCCAGTCTGTTGTCTAACCATAGTTAGATACCAAAGATACCAAATACATGAATTTTAGGGAAATGTATAATATAAACTACGACCCAAGAATATTTTTTATGGTGTAATGTTGCAGCCATTGGCTGCGATAGGCATGTGACTGTTCACCTCTATGTGATGTGTGCAGGCCTGGCTCAGTACAGCGGAGACCCCAGAATCGAGTGGCATCTTAACGCCCACACCACCAAAGAGGCTGTGATCGATGCTGTGAAGACCCTGCCATATAAAGGAGGAAACACACTGACAGGTACAGTACGCTGCCAACCAAACCCCCAGCCTCCCTCTGGTTATCATGGTCTTCCACACACTCATCACAGTTAACAGATAGCGCTTAGAAGTCAACTTGGACCAAAGCCAGTCCTCTACCTCAGCTTATTACATTCACTTCAGTGCAGTCCCTTTTTATTTTGGTGTTACAATGTTTGTGACCTTACAGCCTTGAAGGGTATATTTGGTATTTTTAAACCTGCAACTTATTATTTATTTATTTTTTTACATATTTTAAATGAGTAATGGGTACAAAAAGTTTTAGAAGTGGTCCAGTAGATCGCCTCAGCTGACAGCCGCTTGACGGCTGCAGTGACTGCAATGTAATCCTTGTGGGGAACTGCGCCTGTCAAAGTCCGTCCACTAAAAGTGCTTGTTTTTGTCACTGACTCTGGTTCAGATTGTTATTCTAAGTGTCTGACAACATTATGGAAAGGCTTGGAAAGCGGACGAGTGCAGACGGCAGCAGCAACGAATCTAACCGGCTGCATTGTGCGGCGATCGCTGGTGATCGATTCTGCGCAGGCCTGGCTCATCTCGAACGAGCCTAGTATCATCCAACATTTCTACAACTTTGTATTGACTGTAAGAGTGTGTAGTCGGGTGTTGGTAACGATTAACATTTACTCAGAAGTCAAGGACATGCAAAAATCAAAAACCAGGCAGGCAGAGAAGAACAGGCAAACTTGAGCAAGGGGTTAGGCCGGGGGTCGAACGGGAAGAATGCAGGCAGGTATTAACAAAAGGCTGGAATTCTAAGGCTGAAGCACAATTAGATGATGTGACCAAGAGTGAGTGAAAGTGGGCTCTTATAAATACCACTGGGCTAATGAGGGAAGTGGGAACAGGTGTGCAGGTAGGCGGGGAAGGTCAGGTGATAGGGAATGGCAGGAGCAGGAAGGAGTGGCAGAATCTGAAATGACAGGAGAGTTTGTACATGACACGGAAATAAAGCAGAATGTGGTGAGAACTAAGAGTTGACTGGCACTGTGACAGCTGGTCAACAAGCTGAATGAATGAAAAACAGTATGTTAGGAGTACATCATTATGTTTACACACTGAAAACTTGTAGAGCTATTTACTGACACTTTGAACCCATCATGTTCATTAAGTCTTTGAGCGAAGACATCACAATCAGAGTCATTTCAGCTGTCCTCGCTGCACCTCAGAGGGAAACTGCAAGTGCAATCATACTGTCAGCCAGGACTAAACTTAATGTTCCAGCTATTCTTTAAAAAAGTACTATAAGTGGTTATACGTTCCTGCTGACAGTCATTTTTAACAGTAGATGTAATTTTGTCCAAGAAATGATGAATACAGCGTGTCAAAACACGGAGAGGGAAAAGGCAAAAAAAGTTATTCTTTTCCAGGCTTCTGCACATTGTGATTGATTTAAAAGATATAAAACATACTGCATGTTACGTCATGGCTTTACTTCTATTTTGCATTTAGCTTTTGTCGTGACTTTGATATTATAACTTCACTTTGGGATTTCATGTTTTTCTGCTGGATTAGAACATTTCATGAGGAGTAAAATCTTTTTAAAACGACATCATAAAGCCACTTTATGTTTATTCTAAAATGTGGTTTTAGTTTCTGCACGCAGGTGGTGTGCTGCGTAGTTTCACCACTGGGGCTGCAAACTTAAACATTTAAAACTTTGAAATTGGCAATCACCAAATAAATCAAGCTTTTTTTTTTTTTTTTTGTGGAAAATGTTTAAAATGTTTTGTTTGGCCTTGTTTTGTCAGAGTTTTCTCATGTTGCTCTCCCTGCGCCCTCTAAGCCAAAGTCATTTTATTTCATTATTTCAGGAAAAAGCCCGTTAATTGTAGTAGTTACTGTGTCAGACACTGCACTGTCTTTGTGTCTGTCCAGGTCTGGCTCTGACCTTCATCCTGGAGAACAGCTTCAAACCAGTGTCTGGATCCAGGCCCGGCGTTCCCAAGATAGGAATCCTCATCACTGACGGGAAGTCACAGGATGATGTGATCCCCCCCGCACGGAGCCTGAGGGAAGCTGGGATAGAACTGTTTGCCATTGGTACGCCCCACCGACGATAAGACTCATAATCCAGATGAATGATAATGATAGTAAATACTGATTGATAGATAGATAGATGTACTTTATTGATTCCGTGAGGGAAATTGTTTTGCAGCAGCAGCGCAATCAACAATACAATAAGAATAATCATAAAACATTTAAATCACAATTGTAGATCTGCAGAATATCAATAGAAAAGAAATAAAAAATATAAATATAAAATAGAGAGCAGATCAGCAGAACAAGACTCTGAATATAATAATAATAATAAGAGGAAATAAAAATAAAAGAAAATAAGAAAAGAGCAATAAGAACAGGTGTGCAAAAATGGCAGTGAATAATATACAGTATACAACAATATACAATGATGGCATCAACAGGGGAAGGGTGGTGCTGGAACAACTTGTTCAGACTTCGTTGAAGACTTTGTTGAAAAAAGCCAAAGACGTCCGATTGTTTGATTGCAGCTCTTCTGAGCTCTCCAGGCTAGGTACAATGAAACATGTAGTTTCTATTCTTTTGTATAGTTGCTGTGCAATTTAAAAGTTTTCAAAACAGTCTTGTTGTGTAAGAGTAGTGCTGTTAATCAATCCACTGCCAACAATTTTGATAATAGGTTAATCATCAGAAAGAATACCGAACAGCTTCTCAAATGTGCTGCTGTTTCTCTCCTGTTTCATATCACGATGGAGCGAATATCTTTTGGTTTTGGACTGTTGATCAGACAAAACAAGCAATCTGAAGATGTCATTTTGGGCTCTGGGAAGACATGAAAGGAGGGCTTTTTCATTATTGAGAGCTCAGTCAATAATGAAAAGAATCATTATTTGCACAAGTTGCCTTTAATATTCTACTGAAATGAACTGAAACAAAACGTATGCCTGGGAGGAAGGAAATCAATCCGAACGCTGTTGGTGTTCTTTGGAAAACGGTTAGCAGGGAAAATATAATTGTTTTGGAGTTCTTGGTCTGAGACTTTAAGTTCTGTTCCTTTCGCTCATTTCATCTTGTAAACCTTCGTTACAGAGTCATCTTAGCCTTGCCAGTGTGAGGAGGCCTGAAAAATGATTTTCAGTCATTGGCAGCACTCAGATCAACTCAATATGACATATTCATCAGAAAATTTAAAAAGTTTAAAAAGCAAAGTATGGCGTTTAGCAGAGATGGGTTGTTCAATAAGGAATTATTTTGGAGGGAGCACATTTCAGAGTTTGACAAATTTTAGGTAAATTAAGGACTGCATATCTTCATCGACTTGTTGCATCATCAAAAACACATTCATGTAAGCACTTCCTGTCAGTCGGATCACTCTCTCCGTGTCTGCCTGTCTGCCTGCCTGTCTCTCTCCTCTCTGCAGGTGTGAAAAACGCCGATGTGAACGAGCTGAAGGCCATCGCCTCTCCTCCTGAGGAAACTCACGTCTACAATGTGGCGGACTTCGGCGTCATGAGCGAAATCGTGGAAGGCCTCACCAAGACCATCTGCGACCGGGTGGAGCAGCTCGACAAGCACATCAAAGGTTCGAGCAGCAGCTCGTTTCATGTGACCGGCTGAAAGACACTGCAGACAGCTCGCGCTGTGATTACTCTGTTGATGCCGTTGGTTATAATTATGACTACAGGAGATCCCCAAGCAATAAAAACCAAGTCTCCATCTAATACAGCGATCTCATGTAAATCATAACATGCCCCCACCTTCATGGAACATGCTGTTTAAAATACCAGATTTTACAGAGTTTTACAGCGTTTACCAGCCGTTTGCTTTACAGTGTTTATGTAAATCCAACATGGAATGAATGCAGCATGTGCTTTCTTTCTCTGTTCTTCCTCTCCAGGGGGAGGAGAACCTGCCCCCCCGCCCACCTCCGTGGCTCCGCCCCGCAACCTGGTGACGTCTGAGATAACGGCTCGCAGTTTCCGGGTGACATGGACCCACGCGCCGGGCCAGGTGGAGAAATACCGCGTGGTGTACTACCCAGCCAGTGGAGGACAGCCAGAAGAAAAAGTATCTGGATTTTTAAAAAATCATAAATATATTATCGTATTATCATATTTCTTTACACGGTCTTTGCATTCTTTGGCACCGACTCCAGCTGTGACCCTCGTATTTCTTGCCTGTGGTTGTTAATAGTACTTGTGGAGCTTGTTTTGTAGTTATTCTGACACCATGAACAATACTTCCTGTTAATATTGGAATCCAAGCTTTTATTGGAGTTGTCTAACGAAATTTTGATCAATCCAATCGACTGGTTATTAAGTTGTTCATCTGTTTCTGTGGTTTCCTTTTGTCACCTTAACTTTGCTCCTGATTTTGCAACAGAGTGCAAACAAAATGCCGAGATCCTGATGGACTGGCAGCATTTTAATTAAGGCTGCTCATCTAAATCCTTTTAGGGACTTTGGACCATAAAACCAAGCGCCTCCTTATGCTGTGGTAAAATATATTCTGCTACCTTCATTAAACAGCCACTAGCTTAGGTAGAACCACAAGACACCAGGCTTTAAAATAATAATAATTATAATTATTAAATAATTATTATTATTTCTATCAATCAGGAGAGGCTAAATAACAGAAACACCTCCTGCACCTGCGTAATACAATACAATTCAACAGCACCACAAAGGGCATGCTCCAAACAGCTCACTGAACATTATAACCTTCGTGAAGGGAGGAGTTATCACAGGACTGTTGTATTAGACTGCATCAGTTTGAGCCAGGTGTACCTAATAAACTGGCAACTGAGTGTATCCCCAGGTGACATAACTGCAGAAGTGGATTGATTTAAACGTCGTGGGAAGTCTCCCTACCTGTGTGACTTCACATACATGCAGTGCTGTAATTTCTGTGCTGTTGACATTTTTGTTTCTGTGCTTCCCTCTTATTTTTATCCAGTTTTCTCTTTGATGTTTATTACAACTTGCAGCTGGAACGGCTCAGATTCCCCACAAGGAAGACTGAGGTTTCATCAAAGCTAATCTGATCTAGTTAGACTCAATTTAAATCTCTTTGGAGAAGAGCTGAATGCCTACAGCAACATGTGGTGCATTTTCAACCGTGCAATATGCGGATGCCTAATAAACAGAGGCTTTTTGATATACAGAGTGCTGCTGTCTGTTATAAAAGTGACCAAGATCACAAAATCAGAGCTAATTAAAGATATTTTTGAATAATAATGGTATCAGAGATTTAGCTCCCTGACTTACAGTAATGAACATAGAAAAGCTGAGCCTGAGCTGACTGACTTAACCTTTCATTCCAGCATTATACTGTAAAAGGATTTGAAAAATAAATGCTGAATAAGACTAGAAGATTCTGGGTCCAGGCTAAGACCCAGTGTGATCTGTCTTAAGGTGGTCCAGGGGACACAGAACAGTGTGGAGCTGAACTACCTGAACTCTCTGACGGAGTACCAGGTGGCTGTTTTCGCCGTCTACCGCAGCTCTGCCAGCGAGGCCCTGAGAGGAAGCGCTACCACGTGTAAGTTTACAAGGATACAGAGAGGACAGGGAGGGGGGTCCACAAACTTTTCCTAAGCATGCTGGGAAATGTAGGTCCCTCCATAATGTCTCATCCCTGTCAATCTTGACTGACAACCCTCCACACGGAGGTAACACATCCTCCTGCTTTCTTCCTATTCGATGAGCCCACTTTCCATCAACCGTCTACTTAATTAATCATTTCTATATTTTCCACATTTTTGGGACCTTTCAATAACAGCATATCCTTTTTTTAAACATTTTTTGGATAAACTATCCCTTTCTTTTGCTGTGAAGGAATTGAAAAGATTGAAAGGAACAGCATATAGTTCATTACTGTAGCGCTACAGCATGTTTCACCAGCAGAGAAGTGCCGTACTACAGCTGAAGACACTGAATTTGGGCCATAAAAGCTACACAGGTGTTCCATTATGCATTCGGGTCCTGATCCTCCACCTCCAACAAGACGCCTGTGGTGAGCTCTAATTCTGGTTGTGTTGCCCGAGGCCCTGTCATGACGTCTGAAACACTGAAGCGGAGCCTGGCAGCAGTCTCCGGCCTCTTTCAGCCCTGTGCTCGCTGATGAATGATGGGGGATTCCTCCCTGTCTGCAGAGGATGAATGCTAAGTTACGAGTCGACCTTGTACCAAAGTTAATGGGGTTTGGCTGCTGATATTCGCTGCCACTGCCGTCTGGCTAAGGCAAGAAATAAAACGTGACCCTAAATACTGATTTTGGGGTGTGGTGCTTTATGTATGTGCCTTTATATAAAGTACTAAGTGAGGAGTTGACTAATATTGGTTAATATTTAATATTTTAATTCAACTATATGCAAAAATATATGGGGCTGTGTGTTAATTAAATTAACAATTTATCAAAAATACCCAAAACCTTAAATTAGCAATTAAAATGTAGAAGAAAATAACATTGGGTTGTAATCTGATGTCACCGACCGGCTGGAATATACTAGATTTAATAAAACTTAATATTGGCCAGACCTTTCCTGACATTTAGATATCATTTGAACTTTTTAAAGCTTGAAGTCTTAAAATGAAGTCTAAGACAAGCTGTAGGCTTTATCTCTGGTCAAATTCAAAACTCAAACTTGAGAATGTGACAGCTGACATCTGAAAATAAAATCTACATGAACGTGAAATTTACATTATTTTGGGTTGTATTTTAATATGCGCATGTTTAAAAATGGATGTGTTCTGTTTGAAAGAAGTCTGACATCTGGTCTTTGCGTGTCCTGCAGTGGCCCTGCCCATGGTGAACGAGCTGGAGCTGTTCGATATCACTCACAGCACCATGAGGGCCCGCTGGAAGACCGCTGCCGGGGCTTCTGGGTACATGATCCTGTATGCCCCGCTGACTGAGGGAGACTCTGCAGACGAGAAGGAGGTGAGGAGTGTGTGTGTGTGTGTGGGGAGAGCAGTAAAGCTACAGGAAAAAACTATTGATGTTTTTGTATTTTGTGCAAAGGAGTGTTTGAGTCTTAACTGCAGAGCTTGATCTTGCAAACACATGGCTTCACTTTTCTCCCTTTTTTTGTTAGTTAGTTTGTTAGTTTTTTGTCTTTTAACGGGTGAGCGTGATAGGAACTCTGTCAACCACCTGAAGTAGCTTTGAAATTGTCTATTTAAAGACGTCAGAGCTGACTGCAAATGGGCGTTCAACTTAATAAAAGTGACCTGCGTAGATGCCTTTGTAATTGCAGTTGAGTTGCTTCAAAGTAAAAGTCTGCTTTCGTGTGGCATTTCTGTTATTTTCCCCTATCCCATCATCCTTTATACCCTTTATAATGCTCAGTTAGGGAGATGAGACAGGAGAGAGGATGGAAGGAAAGATGAAATGCAATTGGCAAATGGTGGAAGTAAAATTGGTCAGAGTCAAGAGGAAAAACTCACCAAATTTTCAAAAGCTCCATAAAAATTTAATGATAATAGAGGAAACTAGTTAATCCACGGCTACAGCTTTTCAAGGCAGCATAGAACCAGCACAACAAACCCTGAGCAACCTTTCGGCTTCAATATGGTGCACGACCCAAAAAAAAAAACCCCCAAAACAAATGTGCTACCCTTGGAGTTGCATTGCTTTAGTTTGAACTAAAACTAAAATAACCAATCAGAGGGCAAAACATAAAAAAAAGCTAGTGTTGGAGATCAAAGGAAGAAAGGCAACTGAATATTGAAAAAGGAACACACCTCTAGACAGACATACTGAGACGAGCATTAACAGGTAAGAAAACATCAAAACCAAACTGCAAAACAAAGATTAAAACATGCAGGCCCTTGAAAGGTAAATTCAGCAGTTAAGAAAGACGAGACAGACGAGGCAGAGGAGGAGAGTTGTGAAGGGCAGCTGTCTGAATCCCTCCCTTTCCCAGTGGACCTCATTACGGCTCCCGTCACATTCCCATCCAGGCAGAAAGCAATGAAAACAATTTAGGAAGGAATTCAGAATCAGGATGGATGCTCTCCAGTGGTGAGGATAAGCCTGGCTCTGAGGCACTACTGTCAGAGCCCGGGCTTAGCTGGCTCGTGCTCGCATGGCTTCCACTCGTGGGCCATGTGGGGACTCGTCTGGACCGAAGCCAGAGTCAAATCCAGTCCAGTTTGACTGATAATAGTGCTTTCATACACACTGGCTCAGAGGACTCTTTACAGAGCAACAGTAGGCTTCAATACAGACTGAACCCAAGAGAGAGAGAACACACAAATTGAAAGATGTGAACAGCAATAGGAGATTGCGTTCTAGTTTTGAGTGAACTGGGCTTTGAGGCGCCATGTCCCAGCCCATGGCACACCAGTCAAACACTCTCCAACAACAGGGAACATGCTAATGTTGGCAGGTGTCTCAGAATGTGTCAGAATGTCCAACTGCCCATGGCACGCTGATCAAACAAATCCAATCACAGCAGTTAATCAAACGTAACAGGTCAAACAGTTGACTTCAAAATGGAGAGTGAAGAGGATGTCTACTGTAATTTAGAGACACTCCTTCGTCTTCAAACATGCAACAAATATCGGAAGAAAATCTGGAGTGCAGTGCTTATTAAGAAGACGACACAGGGAAGCTTTTCATCTTTGTCGTGAGCTGGAAAATGAAGACAGATCTGGTTTTGTAATCTTATCTCGAGTCGCACCGGAGCAGTGCAGTACTACAGAGCTACAGCTTTCCAGTGAGTTTACCGCTAATAATGAGCATGCGCGAGCTGTATGCGTACTGTCGGGGTAATTGTCCGTTTGAAAGCATGGCAAACTGACCAAATTTTATCAAACACGGACTGAACATGTCGAATCTGACCAAACATCTCCGAACAAGGACAGACAGCTGTGGCACACAGAACAAACCATCTGTGTTTGTTGGAGAACGTTTGATTGGTGTGCTGCGGGCTTAAGCTTAACCTGAACACTTTCCTGCCAACATAAAACAAAAGTGATGAGGATTCAGTGTGTGTGTGTGTGACAGAATGACCTATATATCAGAGATGATGTGCCTTTCTTCAAGCCAACGCATAATTTCAGGAACTGTATGGAAATCTATTCAAAAGGTCCAACTTTTCTCTCAGGGTGCCAAGTCAGAAATGAAGGTCTCAGTAGCTGATTTAACTTGTGATGTTTGTCTCAGTGGAGATTGTGATCGTCGTCGTTATTTAAGGAGGTACATATTCTTAAAGGAGCGTATTTGCTTGATTGACAGGTTTCACAGCTGTGTTGGTTCATCCACAGCTCCACCCAGGCTTCCTCTTACCTGCCATTTATTCCCAAAATTAAGATCTTTGGCTCCTTTTAACTAACAGAGATGCAAGTGAGCGGTAAAATCATAAATCACTGAAGCTAAAGTCCTACTTTTTCCAGTCTGTGGTCTGTCATTCAGACCATCATGGGACGTTGAAACTCTCCACTGAAACCCAGACTAATGAAAACCTTTTAGGCCAACTTGGCAGGTTTTACAGGGAACTGATGTCAGCCCAATACAGCAGTCGAACTTGTATTGTGTGTTTGTATCTGTATATGACAGAGGGCACGGCAGCACCAGGGCCAAACCAACATGCCTTCAAATGTGGAATCATGCTGCTTTATGTGAACACTAAAACAAAACTGGGAAAATCTAAACTCTTGTGATGTGCGGAGTCCCAGAGTACTATTCAGCTGCGTTCACATTATAATCCAAGATAAACTGATCTGTCTGACATCGTAATGTTTATTCGAAAACATCAATAGTACAAGAAAGTGGAACTCGGCCAAAAATAGATGTAAATATATACCCCAATGAAAAGAGAACCTACTGATGTGCTTAACAACAGTCAGCGATAGAGTAACTCTGGAACAGGAAGTCAGTACCCAGATCAGTTATGAAGTATGACTCTTAAAATTTGGCAGTGCATCTTATTTCTCTCGGGCTCCAAAATGAAACAGTTTATTCATGGGATGAAGTGACAAGAAGAGCAGATGGACAAACATTTGTCAGTGCCTCCATTCTGCCATTCTTTTTGTTTTTAACATCCGTTTTGTCTTTGGCAGAAGGTGAAAGATGGTAAATGTTCAATGTTTGTGGCCATAGTGTGTTAGCAGCTGTAGTACAGATCATCTTGCTGAAAACACTGGACCAACTTCTGATCTGGCATTAGACTGTCATCAGTTAGAAATCTGTTTTATTTACATCACAAAGCTAAACTGAGAAACAAGCTGCGTTTACATGGACCCTAATCTTCCACTAATAATCAGAATAACAGCCCAATCAGAATAAAAAGGCCTCATGTGACCACCTCAATCTGAAGATACCGACCCAATTGGAAGGAATTTCCAATCGGGTTGAGAGAGGGGGTGTAAACCTTTGATAATCCGGAAAAAATTAGCGCCTAATAACCATGTAAACACTTAATCCGATCGTTTCTCTCTGGTTGGAATAAAGAGATTCTTTCTGCACGTTTGCCCCACGTGGAGGAACATCAGGTGACGTGAACGAGTTCCCGGGAGGATCAGAAACCAAACTCCTCTGTGGCTGATACAACTTTTTTGTTGGAGACCTCAAAAGATTTAATGATTGTTGAACGCCTCGATGGTCAAAAGAGTTGTTAAAACAAGTGTTCGACAAGATGAACAAAAACCTTCTTCTTCTTCTGTTATATTTCCAGCAGATTAGACGCTTCACAGCGGGCGGAGCCACTGTGCGCGTGTCAAAAAAGTTATATTCTGATTAAATGCTTTGAGGCATGTAAACACACATCGTATCGACAGCGTCCTTGTAAACAGTTTCGAGTTGAAATCTCTAATCAGAATGATTTCAGCCGGGTTGAAGAAATATTGTAACCGCAGTTCCAGAGAGAGGCTTAAGAGTAACTTAAGTAAACAAGCTAAATTGCGTAACAAAGGGGCTAGCTTTAATAATAAAAATAACTTTTGTTCATACAGAACAAAGTTACAAAGTATTTTACAGGAAAAACTAATAAAAATTGACAAGGGAAAGTTGTACAATTGTGAAATAGTGGATTGAGATTCTGCAGACATCTGGAGTTTCCTGGTTTTACATAGTTTTGAGGAGCCTGATGGGTCCCACCTGAGGACAAAGGCACAGCCACATTCAGAAACCATCTTATGTAATCGCAGCTCGATTCTCTGCTTGTCTGGAGAGGACTGTGGATTGATGGAGGGATGACAGGCGAGCAGATGTGCAGAGATGATGTGATAGATAAACGGCAGATGGATTGGAGAGACATGGGCAAGATAAGATGGTGGCGAGAGAGATAAGGATGTCTGCTTGAAACACTGCATCCTCTCACATACCTTCATGCTGTGCGCGCGCGCGCGCGTGTGTGTGTGTGTGTGTGCGCGCAGGTGAAGGTGGAGGACTCTGTGAACGAGGTGGAGCTGGAGGGATTGACTCCGGCCACAGAGTACACGGTAACGGTTTACGCCATGTACGGCGAGGAGGCCAGCGACCCCATGACCAGCCAGCAGACCACATGTGAGTCTCACACACACAAGGCACTGATTTTATCTGATACATCCACTGACAGAAAATCATTAACTCGTTCCCTAAAATGAATAATTCAACCCTCAAATGACCCTCAAATGTTCCCTCTTAATTGCTTAATTCATTCCCTCAGTTTAACCATGTAGCAGTAGGAGCTGAGGTTGCAGATGGTTGTGGCTAATCGGGTCAGTTTGGGAGGAGTGTTAGCAGCAGCTGTGTTAGCAGCAGCTGTGTTAGCTGCAGCTGCGTTAGCGGCAGCTGTGTTACAGCGTGTAATACATCATAATAAACGATGTGATGAGCAGCTCCAAAAAGAGGTCTGTCCTCTAGTTTCTGCTTTTACTCAGAGCGAGTCTAATGCAGATTTTGAGCTGATTTTGGACTGAGACACGTGGATATACTTAAGATTTTGGCTTTTAAACACATTCTTGTGTTATCTCAACATCCCTGAAATTTGTTGAAGGAGATAACAGATCATATCAGCGTGAATATGTGATGATAATGTGGACATCATCCAGGTCATAAAAGCTTCATGGTTGCAGCCACAAGGCTACACAGTATGTGCAAAGAACCTGAGCTATCAGTGTATAAATAATTTTTTAGCGAACAATTTCAGTAATTTCAGTGCAAATGATTCATTATTCATCACACTCTTTTTATGAACTCTCTAATCTGCTTACATATACAGTATTGGTATGTCTTGTTTGTATGTATTTTTCTTTGACATTTCATTTAAAGGTTTTCTTTAATTATGTACATCTTTGAGGGTTGTTCTAAGAATCTTAGAAGATCGGGAGGAAGAAATGAGAATGTGTTTCATCAGACTCCACCTGAGTTGAATTGAAATGAACAACTAACAAGTTTTATAACAAACACAAAATCTCAGAATCGGATTTATTGCCAAGTAGGTTTTCACATATAAGGAATTTGCTTTGGTATATTGGTGCTTAAATAAGCGTAGTGGAGAAAATAAATAAATAAAAGCATGTACCTGGTATGTTCTGGCAAAACAAGCAGAATGTTATAACTCTAACTCCGACTCGTCCTCATTAAAAAAAGACACATACAGCTCTCATACAGCTGTACTTCTGTACTTGTAAGGACCCTCATTAGTACAGGATAATACATTCCCTAGTCCCTAACCCTAAACCTTAACCATCATACCTACATATCTAACCCGAACCTAAACCTAATCCTGATCCTAACCTTAAACCTGAAACCAAGTCTTAACCGTCAAACAGGTCTTTGAAAACGCCAGGACCAAACAAGAAGTGTCCTCACTGTAATGGTCTAAAAATCAATTTGGTCCTCACAAAGATGGAAGTACAAGGGCACACACACTCTCACTCATACAGTCAATACGAATATCACTGTGAAACCGTCAGTGAGCTTTACTAACTGTTGATGAAACTCATTTTCATTACATTCCTGACAGATTTTATGACCCTCTGAGCTCTCGTCATATTTCATTCAACGCAGGACGTTTAGATTTACTCACAGCTGTCTGATGCTCTGTAGGAGGGAAACCACACATCTCCCAGAAGACGGGAATATTTCTGTATCTTACGGTGAAGTTAAGGCAGTACGTAAAGAGCTGGAGTGGAATGGGACTCGGTGAACAAAGAGGAACACGACAGGAGCTAATTTCTCTGATTATCGCTCACTCTGCTTCAAGCAGTTACGCTGACTTTTCAGTTGCAAAGTGTTTGCTTGCTGTTACGTGGCTTTGCCAGGACGGCAGCAGCGTGTTCAAGTCATGTCCCGGCATGTTTTTCTTCCCCCGAGAAAACCAATGCCAAATCGCTGCATGGCGCCGGCTTCCAGCTTCCCCTTGTAGTGCTATTTTTTGCACCTCACTTTAATTTTTAAGAGCTTTTTAGCCTTGACGAGCGTACCTCCCCTCTCTGCCTTCCCCAAATCACCACCATGCTCACTAATTAAGGTTTTATGAAGTCTCCTTTAAGGTCTGTGGCCTGCGGCTTTAAGTCAGGGCATGTTTACGTCTTTATGGTGCATGTGAGGCTTTGAATGCAGGTCAGATAGGGACGCTGGCGGCTGTTAGAGGGAGACGGTGGATGTTTTGGGGGCGTTGAGGTCTCTCTCAAATGACTTTTCTTCATCCATGCAACAACAGCTTCATGCCTCCAACCACACATCCAGACATTGTTTGTGCATACATTCAGTCAGTCGTCCATTGTGTAAGACTAAGTGTTCATTTCGCCTGTCTTTAATCAGATCATATATTATTACATATATTCAATCCATTCATTAAGGGCAAGCAAATATCCACATGAATTACCCCGACTGTCAAATCTGTTTTGCTCCTGTCGATTAGTTGCTACCATGCAATGATTATGCCTAGAATGAAGATGGGGTGCATGATGTTTTCATCATCTTGCTTGTACTGGGCAGCATTAGGACATTTATTTGAAAACTAAATGGATTTTCGTTTATATTTGGGGTTTTCTGCCCTGCACTAATCATCCCCAGTTTCTTGTTTTCTGCTTCAACACATGGTGCATCTGGACATGCAGGAGACGAGTTTAATGGGCTTTTCACTCAGCATTTTTGTTCATAATCATTGAGACTCCATCTCTCTGCCCACAGAAGCCACTCGTCCCCTCATTTAATCCAGTTATTTAAGTGTTTTTTATTTCATTGTTAAGACAGAATGAGCTTTAATGATCGCTGCAGTGAAAAGAGGCTGTCGCAGCTGCAAAGCAAAGGGCCTTAATAAAATACATTCAGCATGATGGAGAGTAAAGATAAAGGCTCTTTTTGCAAAATCAGACTTCATGTTGGCTGTTATGACTATACAGTTGAAAGCAGATCACAAGAGCATATTACACGCTGTAGAAACTTCATTATTCAGTCTGACATCGTGCTCATGTTAGTTGGTTTTTGGTTGGGAGTGTGTTTGTCATGTCAGTTGAAGAAATGCGTAGATTTGTCGACTCGCAACAACCTTTTATAGCTGCGTCAATCTCATCCACGCCATGTTTCTGGCTCTGGCACAAGAAGATATGACGTCCCGATTCTCAAAACAATCCAAACCTCTGATTGGCTTGGGGTTTTGTTTTGTAACTGGAAACAGCAGCGAGTGAAGACAAAACCAGACCTTCATGAATCACTGAAAAAACACTTGAGATGTGTGTAGTGATTCAGTGAATACTGCATTCATCCATTATTAAAGAATAAAAAATGGTAATAAAGAAATATAGTCTTTCTCAAAAAACTTTAAAAATTCTTGTGGTTGTAGCTTTTAAAACTTTTTGGGGAAAGCTGAGACTAGTGGATACTGTTATATGGACACACACATTTGGAAACTTTCCTATCTCTAAACTTTTTAATTTCCCAGGCTCCTCATTCCTATGCTGACCCGGCCCGACCTGCAGGAAAAGCAGAGGCAGCCTCTCCACACTTTCCTCTCCACCTCTCTTTCTCTCTGCTGCTTTGTCTCTATTCTGACCCCCGTTATAATTGAGGTGAAGCAATGGCGGGCACAATCAGGAATTTCTTTTTCCAAAAAATAAAACAGATCAGTAATTCTAAGCATAAAAGTTTCTGAGCCCCTGAGCGTAAATCAGATTCCCAGGCTGAATTAAAAGAAAGTGAGGGTAAGAGGCCTTGCTAGACCTTTGTAGTTCCTCCAGGGGAGAGAGACAGAGAGAACCAATGGGAGGGAGAGAGGCAGAGCCTGAGGGAGGGTGAGTGATGTAGTGAGGTTCTGTCCACTTCACATTAAAATAGTCCAATTGCACTGCTTCTAAACCCCATTTGTGTGTGTGTGTGTGTGTGTGTGTGTGTGTGTGTGTGTGTGTGTGTGTGTGTGTGTGTGTGTGAAATCACTTACCAAATCAAAACTCAACCAACCTTTGACCCCTGATAACAGCAGCCTTGTGGCAGCCAGTGTTTCTGTTCTTATCGAGGCTCGGCTGTGTTTTTGTGTCTTCTTTGTTGTTCCTACTGCTGATATCATCACATGAATGAGGATGAACACGATAACTTGTCCTATCTTAAGTTTCAAAGACAGGAAAAATCCTGTCTTCCTGTTACAGAAGCAATTCCTAGACTCACGGCTGCGTCCTCCTGTCCTATCTCAGACCTCGTATCTTATCTTAACTTAAGAAATCCTAACTAGAACTGTAAACTGGATTCTCGTCCCGTCATGCCTGTATCTGTGATTAGAATTCAGTTAAATTCAGTTTTAAAGCGTCTTCATAGGGTTTGAGTAGCCACTGTTCCCTGTTTTCATTGTCCTAACTTCAGGTTCTGTAATAGCTGAATTCCTATCCTAAGATAAGATAGGATTTCTTCCTAAAGAAGAAAGGCAGCATGTTTCTGTAATACCAAACATCTTAAACGTCATCCTAAACTGAGATAAGATAGGATTTCAGACTCAGACTGGACAATATAATTCAATCAATACATTAGAGATTGAGGTACTAATTAAACTGAAGGATATTTTCTGAGGCCGTACAGTTTGTTATGGTGTTGTTTGATTCTAATCAGAACTCATCATTTGCTCATAAACAAGAGCGCGCAGCAAAAGGGAACCGTATTTTTTTTCCTGTCGTATGAACCAATCACAGAGCGGCTGGTAAACAAGCGTCCTGTGTTCAGTTTACAAATCTAAAGCATAGATGGAAGTTTACACTGGCTTTCTGCCCCACCTCCTCCCACCTCAGTGCCGCTGACCCCGGCGAGGAACCTGCGTTTCTCAGATGTGGACCACAGCTCCGCCCGGCTCACATGGGACTCCGCCTCCAGGAAGCTCAAAGGCTACCGCGTCATGTACGTCAAGACCAACGGAGTCCAGACCAATGAGGTGAGAGCATCCCGCAGGCCTCAGCCACTGGGAGCAGAGGTTACAAACCTTTTCAAAGGTTTTAAAAATCTAAAATATATGTCATAGTTGTCTGGTTCCGTGTCTACAGGTGGATGTTGGCCGTGTGACAACCTGGTTGCTAAGAAACCTGACCTCCCTGACGGAGTACACAGTTGGTGTCTTTGCCATCTACGATGAGGGACAAGCCGAGGCCATGACTGACAGCTTCACCACAAGTAGGAACTAATATCAATATTATAAGTATATAGTATTATTATAAGATAGCAATCAGGCATCGCAGGTTGCAACATTAGCTGTCCAGTCTATTGTTACCATAAGCATAAGTGTGTATTTGTGCGTGTAGCGACCGTCCCAGAGCCGCTGGATCTGAGGAGCAGTGACATCTCCACAGACAGCTTCAGGGTGTCATGGCGACACCCAGCCTCTGATGTGGTGCTGTACCGACTCACCTGGACGCCCACCGATGGAGGAGACAGTGAAGAGGTGTGTGTGTGTGTGTGTGTGTGTGTGTGTGTTCCTGTACCTGAAAGGTCTAGATTTCTTCACAAAGTTGGAAAAAGTCCAGGAAAGTCCCTCAAAAGGTTTCCCTCGACTGTGTTTTTCAAGTTGATTTTACTTGATTTGCATTAGCTGAAGGTTTGCAGCAGAAAACCTGACTGTTAACAACATTAAACAAACTCAAAAGAATAAAATCTTACGGTCATGTAAAGGCCAGTTCAGACCAAAGATTCACGACAGGAAAACCTGACATTAAACAAACTCAAAAGAATACAATCTTACGGTCATGTAAAGGCCAGTTCAGACCAAAGATTCACGACGCATTTGTGTAAACTGGCAGGTTTCAGAGCGTTGCAGACCAGCGCATTGCAAGAAGTTTCAACTCATCTCTTCGCGAATCTTTGGTCTGAACTGGGCTTAAGTGTCGTGATGCCCATCTACCCCTCTCCATTTATGCATTTCCTCCTGCTAACACCTGCCACAAAGCTACACTCAGCTAAATAAATTCCTTTTGGCTGCTTGTATTAGTTATCTCTTTCTTTAGCTCACTGCCGAACAGCTTATGACCTGAACAGAGGAACAGAGAAGTGTAGGTGGTCTGGCAAATAGTGAGAGCTTCTCTTTCAGCATCAGCTTTCTCTGCAGTGTCTGTATTATTTGTGATTCATGTGTGAACACGATCCTGAGATAGTTGAACTCCTTCACTTTTTATTTTGTAGAAAACTTTTTATTACTGTGTGCTGTCTGTCTTTTGCCTTTTTTACTTATTGCTGATTAAAACGCAGCCACATTTTATCTCAAATCCAATAAACTTGAATCAGACGATTCGATTAGAATACAAAATGAAGCAGAGGTGAACATAAACAGATAAAAGTCAACTCTCTCTCCCGTCTCTCTCTCGCTGGGAGGTGATAATCCCAAAAACAAGACGTGTTATTGGTCTCTTCACGTGTTGACCTGTCAGCTTCATGTAGTGGTGTAACATTAAATATAAAGGTGTGTTTTGCTGCAAATAAATTTGAATAAAACTAACTCTGAAAATAAAAATGTTTTGTAAAACTGCTTCAGTTGGGTTTCTGTGTCACTGACTTTTTAATTCGCCTGTATCAGCTGCACGTCTGCCCGTCCAACACAAATCTCCATCCCCCTGTTTCAGGCTATGGTGAACGGAAACATTAACACCTACCTGATAAAAGGACTCGACCCCTCCGCAGAGTACGAAGTCCTCCTCGCTGCAGTCTACAGTAACGAGGTGGAGAGTGATGAGGTGATCCTCGTAGAGTCCACCGGTAAATTGAATGTCACTCTGACTGCTTCTTCTGCACGAATTCTGGTCTCCCGACTGTCGTCGTGTTTCTATAAAGTGCACACATTTCTTCATACGTTGGTGCTTTAGCTGCTTTGCTGCTACTGTTCATCATATATTTCTGTTCTCGTGCCTGTAAACCAATCGGAGGAGGGCGTTATTTTCCAGATTGAAACATCAGAGAACTCTTTATTAAACTTCTATGAATTTTGTGTTTTACCAAGCAGATCAGTTAAAATATTTTTGTTTGATTTTCAGTTGAAAGAACAACCACCGTCGCTACGACAACCACCACCACAGCAGGTAAATATGTCGTTCCAGCTGTTTGTTTCTCCTTCCTTCTTAGCTCTCCACCTTCCTTTACCTCTTCCTCATGTTCGACCTCGCCGATCATCCACAATCCATTATTTCATCCTTAGACCTCCTCCTGCCCCCCCTCTAACTGTCTGCGTTGTGTTCATGCTCCCCAGTATCTGGACTGCATTAAATATCACTCGCAGACCAGTTTGTTGTTCTAATCTGTAGAAGTCGAGGACGACCAAATTACTTAATCCTGCTGCTTTAGGGAAATTGTGATGGGCATTTTTCACCATATCCTGACTTTTTATAGATCAAAAGATTATTGTTTAATCCAAAAATAATGAATAAATGAATTGATAATGAAAGTAATCATCAGTTGGAGCCACATAATCATGTACATTAAGTATTTTTATGTTTAGTGTAATAATATGGTCTTTTCACTCTGTATAAGTTTAATAAAGTTTCAGTGAAGTGCTGGAACAAACAGAGAGATTATATAGCTGACATTATCTAACAGTGTAGAAAAAATGTGTTTAGAACTTCTCATTTATAACTTCCAGCTCATGCTAAGGGAAAGTCAGGGTTCACTGGATGGTGTATCATCCATCATGAAGGGAGTCGGATATTTTGCCACATAAACTTTCTCAGGAAACGTTTTGATATTGAAAAGGCGCTGATATGAAGTTTAGTAAATTAAATGTCATAAATGATCCGTTTTTCTGATATAAGTTGAACAGCATCGTGCTGTGACAGTTTTGTGCTTCAGTGAGGTGATGCTGATGTGTGATTTTTACTCTTTCTGATCCTTAAGCTCCTCGATTCGGGGTGAGGAACATGAGGATGGATGAGGAAACCACCTTCAGTATGCGGGTGTCCTGGCAGCCTGTCGACTCAAGGAATGTCCGACATTATCGACTGAGCTACATCAGCGCCAGGGGAGACCGAGCAGAGGAGACGGTGAGACTGAAAAAGAGAGAGTTTGCTTTGTTTTACCTGCTCAGGACATTTTGATTTAAAGTGGCAATGAGATTGGTGATATTTCAGATTTTCTTTTCTTTCTTTTATAACTTTTCTCCATGTTTGCTTTGGTGTTTCAGCTCAGATCTCCTGTAAATCAAACAATGTGGCTGGCAAATATTTTCTTCTATTTTTCTATTTTTTTTTTGTCTCTTTTGGATTTTCCTTTAGATTTGTTTCCTTCAAACAAACCAGAAGTATATGATGGATCATTTCAAACCATTAGGCCATTGGTTTTTGAACTTTTACTGGCTGATAATTCGGATAATTGATACTTTGGTATCACTGATGTTTATGAATACAGTTGATCTTGGACATGGTGACACAATTAGGCGTGTCGGACCCCTCCCCTTTTTATTGTGTTCGTAGTTCTTAGAACGCCGTTTCGAGGGACTTTTTAGGTCCTAGTTTACTCTCCCAGCACAAGAGAGGAACCTTGAGTGGCATAAGTGTACATTGATTGGTCGAACACATGAACCAATGCAGCGCTGGCAACCGCCATCTTTAAATACCAGTGTAACAGCTCGTAATGGTACCCTTAAAGGAATGGACCAAAACACGGACAAATGGAGCGACAGTGAAGTCCAGGCTTTTTATTGAGCGTAAATGCGACGGGGGGGAAAACACAACGCCATTTTAACTCGTCAAAGCGAAATAAAAAAGATCTTGCGTGTGATGTTGTGAGTGACGAAAATGCCTATTTGACTGAGTGAGCCAAAGAGCCGGGACAAAAGAAATGAGTCAAAAAACATCACAACGTCCATAGACACTTCTCAAACCGTCCTACTTCGTATCCACCAGTGGTCTGTATGTTCAGTATGTTCCAGACACTCATAGTTCCTCCACAGCAGTACTCCTGTCGAGCTATCGCCTCTTCATAGCTCTGAAGCTCCACCGAAAGGGGCTTATATATAAAGCGACTATGGTTTGGAACATACTGAATATATGGATCAGCAGAGAAGAAGAAGTGGCTGTTGCTGCAGGAGCTGTTTGAGAAGTTCCTTTAGATGTTTTGGTGCTTTTGTTGGCCGGGTTTTGAATCGCCTTCAGAATCCACTGGACCTGCTTTCAAATCCATTTTGAGCCCACGGGGGGTAATTACTAAGGTAAGAATAATGATTTGGTACAATGAGTGGTAATAATAATTATGTGATAACTGTAGCCAATGGAAAGTTTGCAGTTGGAGTCTAGAGACTGTTACTGTGGGAAAGTTGGACAGTAAATCATTTGTCGAGTTGTGCAAGGTGCTGGGGGAGTCATGGAAGCAACAAAGAGAGGAAGATGTTGATTTAAACAAAGCCAAACCTTCGATGTGTCGATCTTAAACAGAGTGAGGGAGATTATTGATGAAGGCGAAGGCAGGCCGTCTGATTAAAAGTCCTCCATGGAGAGGAAGCTGGAGGGAGACAGAGACGGTGTTGTGGAAGTTGATGGCAGACCTTCAGAGTCGAGTCGTGAGGAAGAGAGAGAGGGAGATGAGGATAATGATGATGAAAACAGTGGCAGATCTTCAAGGAGTTTGTTTCACGAATGGCAGGTCTTCACACTAATGAGCCACCACAGACAGAGAGAGGGAGGGAGGGAGGGAGAGAGGTAAAGAAGACCTTTATAGAAAACAAACACTGATGCAAAAACATGCAGTTTTAGTATGATGGAAATTGACTGTGTGTGTGTGTGTGTGTGTGTGTACGTGCCTGTGTGAACATGCGTGACAAGCAAACATTAAGATGCTAAATAGATGTTGATATGATGGCCTGACGTGCCAAAACTTAAGCTGAGATTAACTGAGATGTCTGCGCTTGTGTAAGCCTGCATCTTTTTGTGAAATCAGGAACTAAATATCTTCTTTAATATCAGTTTCCAAATCTGTGGATATTTAAAACATTTACAAAACTGGTTTTGAAAACTCCTTCAGTTCTTAATCATTGTATGGCTGCTGTGCATGTAAAGTATGTGTGCGTTAATGTTAATATAACAACTTCCCATTTATGTTAAGTTAAGCTTTATTCATTCAGGAAGTCTCATTATAGAGAAGTTGGATGTATGCAAGATCACAGTCACATAAAGCAGTCATCACACACACACACACACACACTTCAGAGGACATTACATTGACTTACTTTTCTGGAGACTTACCCCAACCCTTAAACACCCTCGGGATGTAGACTGCCTCTCTTTTAACCTAACCTTACCCTTAACCAAGTCTTCACCCTAAAATGGAATGATTTACATTATGGGGACTTGTGTTTTGTCCCCAAAAGGAAGGCGAGTCCCCACAATGCGACTGTGTAAACAGATTTATGTCCACACAAAATGTAATAGAAGGCAACAGTCACAAATATTATTAAAGTTGTCTTTAAATAGAACTAAGCTCCTTAGAGGAACCAGTTTCTGTATCAGGGTTGTTCACTTTGAACTCATCTAAGGATGTTAGATATTTTGGCAGCTTATATAACAAGGACCTATCAAGTAATAGTCCTATCACCATCACTCATTTGTTCTCCATTTGAGTGAGTTTGTAACTGTTTTTAAAATAAACAAGTTGGTGTTAAAAATCAAGTCCAACAGTGCCCCACAATCCCCATACTGATTCTGAAACTGAAACTGTCCTGAAACTCATGGCAGCAGATATAATACACACATACTTGTGAATTTCATCTTTATTAGGAAATATTCTGCTCATCACCTGAGGTTAAATTTGTTGTCTATTCTTTGTCTTCTTATAATAGCCAGTATGTAGTAATCAACACCTCTGTGGCATGTATGACAATAAAGATGCATCCTTTTAAAGATCCTTTTTTTGTTGTTACATAGCTCTATCGCGGGCTGTGAACAGTATGTCAGGTTAACAATGTCATATCTCCAAAAATCGCCCGTATTTTAGAAAGTTTGAGTTGACAGGTGTGTATTTGTGTGTGTGTGAGTTTGTGGCATCACCACAGTGTTAACTGGCGTGTGCCTGCAGGCGACTCTGGCCACAGGTCCCACATCAGCCCTCTCATCCCGACAATAAAGAGCCGCCAGCTGCCCGCACCGGCGACTTGTTAAATGAGATCTCTTATCAAAGTGCGAACAGCTGTGGGCTCTGTTTGGCAATCCGGTCAGGTTATGAATCACCAAGTGCTGCAGTCAATAGCTACCATTTAGATGTCTATCAGCTTGGGGGGGGGGAACTGGCAGGCTTCCTCTCCTGCTTTGTTCAAAGCAAGTTTCACTCTGTGGTTTGTGGCTGCCAAGGGAGGAACACCAGCCAATAAAAAGAAAAGAAAATCAGAAAAAGAACTAATTTACATGCAATTGATTTCTGAATGGCGGTGAGTTATCCCACTTTATCTTCACTGATGGAATGTGGTCTTAAACTGCTAATAAGTTGTAGAAAATTGTGGATGGCAAGTTGGCTCAGTAGTTGTAACCAAATCATATTAAATTTAATTAAATCTCAGATTTCATGCAAAGTGTTTTTCAAACATGATTTAAAACACTTCAGCATAATATAAACAGACAGAACAAGCGTGTTTAAACATGTTTAAAGCAAGTCTACAACAAGATGCCACAACCACAATCTGCTCAAGTGTAGCTACGCCGGGCTTCCTTGCGACCTTTCACCCCTCTAGAGAAAGGAAAACATTATACATGTCATCCCTCATGACAAGATTAGTCAATGAAAATGTGTTGCCTCATTGAGAGCTACGTCTGTTCTCCATCCTTTTGGCCCTTTGAGGTTTGAAATACCTCGGATGCAGTAATGGGATGCAACATTTATCCAACATCTTGTCAAATCCCAAACCAGTGCATGATGGACAGATGCACTAACTGGGTTGAATCATCTTCTTTTCCGTGATTTAAGTGTGGAGAGAACAATTTGAACAATGTGCTCTTCGAAGATAGAAATTTAAGTTAGTTCGTTTTTCATCAACACAGTAGCTCGAGTTCTCCAAAGTCCAAAACTTTCTCTTTGGAGTGTTTTTGTTTCAGTCTTACTGCCTTTTTCCTTTGAATGAGCAATTTGGAGAGTGAGAATTGTTATTGCCAAAGTTCACACAATAGTTTGTGATTTGTTGTTTCTTCACTGCTTTTATCCCTGAAACTTCCTGATTTGTGTCGACCAGCTGTTCCACATTGTTTCGTGAGACACTCAAAACGCATTCACCTGAAAAACTCAGTGTTTCAATTTAAATTTCCATCGCTGCCAAACAACTGTGCTGGCTGAATTGAAGACAATACATCTGATGATGCACCTGTCGCTTGTCAATGTTACTCACTAAAATTTTGGACACATTGTGTGCAAGGTAATTGGTGAAACTTTAGTGGTATGGAGCCTATATTCAAACTGATTATAAAATACAGACTTGCAGCAGCAGAAAAGGTGCACGAGGATCTTTCATCTGGTGTCAGATACTCGTGACACATGAAGTTTTCTTGAAGCTCACTAATCAATATTTTATGTGAACAGTGAATCTAATGACTTTATGCAATGTTAAAGGGTAGGGGCCTCTTGTTGTGACAAACCCACAGAGAATTATTACCATCTCTGTAGCTTTATACGGCCTTTTAGCCTTTTAGCTCTTAGTTTTGGTTTTGCAGCACATTTCCTGTCTGGTTCAGTCTGTGTGTTTCCAGCAGCAGCAGACAGCTGTATCAACCAAGCCCTGATAAACCCACCGTACACCTCCTGCCCAGCAGCAGACAGCAGACAGACTCAGAGACTAGCTGGTGAAGAGAGTGGAACATCTAGCAGCTAAAGAGACAGATATCTTTCTCAGGAGTTTGGTCGAGACTAAACCAGAGCTAAACGCAAGTTAATATTGGACTTACATTCATCAGGTAGATGCAAACACGTCTCCAATGGGATGATCGTGTTTCTTTGTGTCTGCTAGATGTGAAAATAAGCTCTTCTTTGGAAAAACCTTATCCAGAACAGCTTTATAAGATGATAATGAGTCGGAGCTTTGTCTGGGACCTTGTTTTGGAGTTCTTCTGCCCCCTAATGGTCAAAAAAAAGATAACTGCAACTTTAGAGCACACTGTAGCTGGGATCATCTTGGGATAGGTGGGGAAAAGAAGACCGTATTTGAAGGAGCCTTCGAAATGAGACAGCCGCTGTGACGCATTCGGTCTTCAAATGCAGTCTTCGAAGGATGCAGATCCTGAATTGAGACACAGCTTATTTATTGCGCTAATCTCTGTCACTGAGTTCAGAATTCCTCAATGCTCAGCTCTCTACAAGCTTATAAATATAGAAGTTAATGGTTATGCCCATTCAGATGGCTCCGTCACTATCTACACCGTAGCCATGGGGCGACTCGACTCTGCAGCCATCTGTCCACAGACAGCTGTGATTATCTCTGTTATTTCCCCGTGCTGTTTCATTCGGTGTCCAATAAACCAAAGCTGCCGGGCATCAAGTGCAATTCCACTGTGTGTAAACATGGTTTCGGCTGTTATTGCTTGGCAACAAAATGTTGTTCCACGAGGTAAAAATGTAGTCAAGGGGGGATTTAAAAGTTTTAGGCGTCATGGTTTTCCTTCTGTCACAGATTTTCTGTAGTTTATAAAACTCTGACAAAGAATCCAACTCCTGTCTTCAAGTTTTTCATCCACACATCAGATGTGACTTTTCCATTGATTATATTTGACTGTCGTTGGTGATGCTCTTACGGTTAGTTATTCCAAACAAATTAGACACATAAAACTAATGGCTATCTTTGTACTAAAAGATTTTTAAAACCAACAAATAGAAAAGCTTTTCATGAATTGAGTCAGTATTGCATTATTTATTTATGTGAAAATGTCACTTTCAGTTCAACATCTTGAATTTACACAAAACACACAAGGGATACCTTTTTGTTATTGTCTCTTTCAATGTGGGTTTGACCTCGTTTGTAATCTAAACGTTTGGTTATTTATAATGTCCAAGTGTTAAAGCTTATTCAGTGTTTGCATTCGTTGTGAGAAGTTTCATCCAATTGTCTGAAAACTGCCAAGGACCCTAATTACAGTCTACTGAACCCAGTACGAACTCAAGAGCAGCAAATCTCTGAACTGTTTTACATTTTGATTTGTATTTGAACACGGAAGTTCATTCATGACCTTTGGGGAAAACTAAGTGTAACAAAATAATCTAAGCTAAAAGGTCAATTTACTAGCTTTCAGAGCTTTGAACCGCATGATACTTGCCTTGGTTTTATCACTTGTCTTTGGAATCAGACGGGAGTGTCTACCTTTATCTCTCTCCAGCTGTCCACTGACTCCTGGTTGATGACCTTCGGGTCTTTTTGCGGTGTCCATTCAGCCTCTTGTCACGGTCGTTGCCATTTCATCCTCATAGCTGTCACATGTCTTCATCTCAGGTCCTGTTTCCTTTAGGGTGTACCAGCAGTGGTCTTGTTGTGTTAAATGGTTTGTGGTGTTAAGTGCTGACTCCTTATGACTGTGGTTAGATGTTCAGACAGTGGAGTCACTTAAGGGAGTCCCACTGGGAAGCCCCTGGTGGTCCCTGCTGAGTTAGCAGGGTCTGTTCTGGTCTTAAGTCGGGGTGTGATTCTCATTATCCACTCCTTGTTAACCCCATGGTACAGACCTGAACTCCTGGACTTTATAACAGTTTAAATGGCAGCTGAAATGGTTTTATATGAGGTGTTTCATCCGCTGTGTTTTCTTTAAATTAGTTTCATTTAGGTGGCTGTTGTTGGGCCGCAGTTCTGTGCAGTTTAGCACATGTATTGTGATATTTCTTACTAGTATAGCCACCTTAAATTGACTCCCATCACCTGTGCACTTGACTGTGTTCCCCATGCACTTTGCAAGCATTGTGGCTCCAGCAAAGTCTCAGGAGGATCAAACTTAATATTCTGGGCCTGCTCAGAGCTAGATTGGGTTTCTGAATCCTATAAATACTTTATGAAACCATGTTTGCATTTACAAAGTGGAGTAAAAGGTGTGTAGCTTAAGGTTTCTTCCAACTGTGTGGCTCGGTGACAGTTTAGAGACTTGCTGCCTTTTTCATCAGACTGGGCTGAAATTGATTCGTCAAGGCCCGCGGTGTTTGTCTGACTGACACGTCTGAGAAAGTGTATTTTTTGGGGGGGAAGTAGAGGGTTTGTGGATGGAGGCAGGCTAGACTGTACATGCTCAGAAAGCAAACTGGGCTGACAGACAGACAGAGACAGGTAGACAGACAAATAGACAGACAGACAGACAAACTGTGGTAGAGAGATGAATGAAAAGAGTTTGTTGTCTACATGCACACGCACAACTCAACATGTTGAAAGATTTCTCCTACCCAGAACACAACAAGAGAAAATTGAATGAATGTGGTTAAGTACCTTGATTATTCCATTACTTAATTCACTATATTTGCCAAAAGAGACATTCCCATCTGGTTATTTTACTTTTAAACAGTTTTTCAATTGAATTTCCAGAAAAATGACTATGTCACAACATATAACATTTCCAAACCTAAAGATATTGAGTTTTTAATTTTATAAACCAGAAAAAACCCCAGCAAATCCTCAAAATTGGGAAGCTGGAACCAGCAAATTAATCGATTATTTAAAAAGTTGCTGATGAATTCTCTGTGAATCGACTAATCTATTAGTTTGAGCCCTACACAATATATAACTACACTATATGCTGTATGACAGAAGAGCAGTATCACAATGAAGCTGTCTTTTTATTACTGCATGACATCAGCAATAAAAAGAAAGAAATCTCCATTGTGATACTGATTTGTAGAGAGATTATTGATACATCAAAAAGTAATTATAATTTATAAACAGCAGATGTAGAGGGAGAAGCAGGGAGTGAGAAACAAAGGTGGAGAAAGCAACAGAGGAACAGAAGAGTTGGAAGCAGGGATGAAGAGAGAAAAGAAGCCCGCAGGGTAAAGAAGCAGATTAGCTTTTCTCCAGTATGAGAACGGCGGTTCACCTGGACGGATGAGTCATTAAGGGATCGGTTTTAACAAAAGGCCAAGTTCACAGACAGGTGAGGAGGAAACCTGGACACAATTAACCTCTGCAGCAGCTGAAACCTCAAAGCCTCACTGCAGAAACTCTCAGTGCCTCACCTCCATTAAAAGGCTAATACAATTTAGGTGGTGCAGGAACATGGACGCTTATTTTCTTGTAATTGTAAGATTGCATTTTCATTGACCTTTGCAAGACCCGTCTCAAAAACTGACAAAACACCTGGGGAAAAAAAAACATATTTCTAAAAAACACTATTTTCTTTTCAGAACAAACCTGAACCCAGTGGAAGTCCTTATTAAATGTATCAGCGTGTGTTTCTCCTGCGGCGTGTGGAGCCCAACAGTCAGACTGTCCTGCTGTTTCAACATCTGCCTTCAGAACGTCGCCTGACACTGTTTGATCTCACAGTATACGTGCAATGTAATATTCATTAAAGAAATTAGATCCAATTAAAAAAAGAAAACAACACCAAGATTTAAAAAAAAGAAAACGATGATCTTGACAATTATAAAATCACTAAATATCCATGTTGCTCCTCCCTGACTCTCTTACCTGTAAAGTGATGTGCTTTATGTGTCAGGATTTTTCTTTCTTTTAATGAACACAACAAGGAGAACTGAGTAGTGAGAATGACGTCAATATAAGATCCAAAAAGAACACCATGTCACGGTGCAGTCCACATGTTTGAATGAAACATTCTCCATTCATACACACCGATGGCAGTGAGCTACCATAGCCTGACCATTTGAGGTTTAGTGTCTTGCCCACGACATGTGGACATGTCCAGGAGGAGCTGGACACGTCCAGGAGGAGCTGGGGGTCGAACCACCAACCCTGTGAATAGTGGATGACCCACTCAGTCACAGCGACCCATAATTTTTCAATTTGCCTTTACAAGCTGATCAAAATCATTGCATTAGTGCCAGTTTTCTTTCGCAAACACTCGTTTTTCTGTCACCTGAATGTTAATTCTGAACTTTAATTTGTTTCTGCTTACAGAGGACGGTGCCCACAGGTCAGAGCAGCCTGATTCTGCAGCCTCTGCTGTCAGATACGGAGTACAAAGTCAGCATCACTCCTGTTTACCCTGACGGAGACGGACCGACAGCGTCTCGGATGGGACGAACACGTGAGTCATGTTCATGTTCAGTTTGTTTTCACCATTTGTCTTTTATTCTATTCAGTTCCTTTTCTTCAGTCTCTTCTGTTTCAAACCAGCAATAACTGATGTTTTTGGCCACTTGGGGGCAGTGTAAACAGGTTGTGAACACAACATTAACATATCATCATCTTTTAAGTTGATATGTTGAACTTGTTAGCAAATAGCTGCACATCCAGGTGTTACGGAGCAACAGGATCATTCATTTGGAGTTGTGTTTGTGTTACCTGATGAATCTAAGTCCAATATTTCCTCTCTTTTACTTTTTGGTCTCTACCAGCTCCTGAGGGAAATATCTGGCTCTGTAGCTGCTAAATGCTCCACTATGTTCCCCAGCTGGTCTCTATGTGTCTCTGGTAGTGTACAGTGGGTTTTTAGAGGTTTTTTCTGCAAAAAACAGCTGCATGCTGCTGCCGAAAATGACGCTGTGAGAGTGAACCGAAACCTAACAATGAGCTGAAACCCACTATAAAGGAGCTGGAGTTGGTAGAGACCAAAAACAGAGCTAAAACAGAGTGAATATCGGACTTACATTCGCCTGGTGACCAGAAACACGAGTTTAAATGAATGATCATGTTGCTCTGTAACTGCTGGATGTGCAAATAAGCAACTGCTAACAAGTTCAACATAAGAGGTGATGATATGTCAATGTGGTGTTCATGACTTGCTGCCCCCATGTGGCCAACAAAACTAGTTACTGGTTGAAAAGAGGAAAACGAGATGCGGCATCCTTGACTTGAAAAAGTTTAGGAATCAGACAAACAGCATTACATGAACTACACGTTGTATGAAACCCTAACCTCTGCCAGACTCCTAAGAGGAAGACTTAAAAGTTGAAATTAAATTAAAAGACATATTTCCACCCACAGTGGCTGTCTGTGCCCTGAAACAAACACTGCAATTTAAGCGGAACAGAAACTTGTTCAGGAAGTCTCGTTTGCTGAACAAAATGTTGCCAGAGGGGGGAGTGGAGATGGATTGAGGGGATGTTATCCTCTTCTTGCCCAAATAAATGAAAAGGATTCATTTCCATCAGAAAGTATAAACCCCTGAAGAAACTAGGGGGAAAACCTGTTAGTTCAAGACCTCATTATGATGTTATTTGGCTTTATCTGGAAAACAGAACAACAACTTTCTTTAAAGATTAAATTCTCTGTTATATTATAAACCGTTAGATAAAAGTAATATGCTGAATGTTTTAGTAATTCAGTTGTATTGTGAATGATCCATCTGTCTGGGGAATACAAAAGTACAGTAGAGTCCGTTGGGAATGTTGGTGTTAATAATAATATCTATTGTAATATTTCTTAAGGGAAATACTTTAGCAGGACCTCCATTACCTGGCAAATGTATTTATACTGAGGCATGCTCGGTAAAGAGGATCACTTGCTCAGTGCTTCCTGCGTCTCTGTGCAGCTCATCACACTCAAGTCCATTTCGGGGCAGTTAAAAGAGATGTAACCTGTCTCGGCAGCTCGATGCTCAACATCCATTTTCTTTACTGTGGAGCTGAAGACAGAAATATGTAGGAAGCATTCTTTTCCCTTTTGTTAAATGTGACTGAACGCTGCTGTGAATGCACCAGCAGAGGCTAATGATTTTCTCTGCCGCCAAGTGCATTACCGCACAAACACTCGACTTTCAGCGAGGAGGAAACGCTAAATTCAAGTCATTCATCTTTCCACTCCGTCCCATCATGTCTCCCTGTGCAGCGCATTACACGCATTAGCAGACGCTAACGACGTTCTCCGGTTTTTAAACGATGGGGCCTCTGACACCCGGTGATGATGAATGGTTCCTGTTAGCAAATGAGGGATGAGATGATCGCCCAGGGAGGAGCGACAGGGAATGCAGAGAGGAGGGATGATTGCGTTTTTTAGAGTAGAGATAGATGATGTGACAAAGGGAGACGGTGTAATCTGAGGATTTAAACCTATGAGTGATGAGGTGAACGCTGAGGGAGGCATGACAGGGAATGCAGAGAAGATGATTGGGTTTTTAGCCTCAAACTGAAGACAGATAATGTGACAAAAGAGGCAGAATAATCTGAGGGCTTGATCCACTGAGGGATGGGGTGATCACTGACTGGGGTGTGTGGCGGGGAATACAGAGAGGATGACAGAAAGAAAAAAGATAACGTGACAGAAAAGTCAGTGTAAACTGGGCATTTGAAACTAGGAGGGATGAGTTGATCGCTGAGGGAGGTATGACCGAGACTCAGAAGACGACCTTCAAGAGGTAGGGGGGGCAGTTTAATCTGGAGATTTGAAGCAATGAGCTGATGTCTCACTGGTGTAAAAGAGAAAACAGAGGACGTTTGTATTTTTGAATTCTAAAGATTTTGATAGAGGAGAGGAGAAATGTGTTGGTTGCTGAAAGAGAAGTTGAAGGTTTTTTTTAATGTAAGTGGGGACTTACATAACGGGACCATTAAAGTCAGAGTTAAGTGACAAAAGCCTGAAGAGATAGAAATTAGTCAAAGACAAATGTTGGAAGGCGTTTGGTATTCTGGACGAGGAAAGCAAAGTTAAGGCCAAGTACGAGAAGGAAGATTTTAATGATGAAATGAACTAAAATAAAATGAGAAATAAAAGTGAAAACACGTTGGAGACTTGAACCCATCAGGTCACATAAATTCTAAGATGCCTGGTCGATATATGGGCTGAGACAGAAAACACTGCAGAAGGAAAAGGCAGAAAGACGGGACTTAAAACACAGAGAAAACCAAGAATATGACCACTGAATGGCGATATAGGAGGGAAATAAATGATAATACGATTAAGAAATGACAACAATTTGGGGACCAGTCACATAAATTGTGGCATTCTGAGAATCACGTGATCATTTCTTCTTGAGTTTCGGGCTGAAGGTATGTCCCCAGTTGCAGAAACACTCAATTTTGTCTCTATTAATTTTAATCTCCCTGCTCCCAGCAAACCAAGCCTATGATGCCAATATTATCTAGAGAGTTCTTTGTGGGTACAGCAGAAGTACGCCATGTTAGAAATGTTTTTGCTATGGCAGTGGCACATGATCATGATTTTCCTCAAAAGGCTTGAAAGCCCCAGTGCTTAAAAATGGCTCATTTTGAACTATATGCCCCGGGAACTAAAAGTCAGGAACAAACTTTGGGACTCAGTGTTCCTTCAGCACATTTGTGTTTGCGTTTCTTCGTCTTCGCAGCATCTGTGAGTTAGAGTGATATCAGATTAAGAGGTGGCTGCTTCATTTGAGACAGACGTGACGATACAAGAACACTTTGTGATGTTCTTTGCGGGACTGTAAGCCATACCGTCACTGAGAGTTCCTTCCCGAGGGGGATGCAAGAACTAAAAATGTCCTGGGCTGTTGGAGGGTTCCTGTGGTCATTAATGGACTGGCCATTAAATCTCCACTTTCTCATTTTCGTTAGGCCTGACGGGGGAAGACAGAGTGGGAGAAATAGCAGAAAGAGCACAGAGGATGATAGTAATTTTGTCAGGACCAGCGAGGGCACAGTGAAGATAAATAATGCAACAGAAGAGGAAAGTATATCGTGGGGATTTGAACATACGAGGGTGCAGCAGAGGGGGGTGCCACGGCTGAACGTAGAGAGGATGATTGGCTTTTTAATGGTGAACGACCATGGAAGGTGAAGAGGGAAAATAAGGCAGAAGAGCCGGTATAATCTGTAGGTTTCAGCTCGTAAAATGGTGAGAAGGACAGATACTCAGCGTTTTAAATTTGCAATTCACTTGGGGATTTAGACCTGAAAAAGTCTCATGTTTCCCATTAACCAAAGGGATCTTCAAAGGATTTGATTCCACAGATGGTTCAGGAGGAAGAGAATTGACTGCAGAGAGGTTACACATGTATGTGGGCTGCACAGATGGGCTGAAAATTACACATTCCTGAAAGAAAGCAACTTTTTAAATGAATACCATCCTGCCATTACCTGCAAAGGGACTTACATTTTCCACTGTGCTGACTGTTGAATTTTATTAAGTGTGATCAAACTTTCATCCTTCTTTGACTCTTGTTCATTATCGTCCTCTTGCACTTGGTTTCTGTCCTTCCAGTTTCTCCCTGAACTTTTCTCTCTCTGCTCTTTGAGGGCAGTTTCCTTTAATGAAGCACTTTTTTAATCATTCTGATGTGCCAAGAATGACATTTTTGGAAAGTATTTTATTAATAGATTTGCTGTTATTCAATTTGATTCTCATCTAATTCATTACCATTTGCTTTTTCCTTCAACCTTCTTCTCTTTTGCTCTTTCATTTGTCTCTTTCTGTCTTGCTCTCGTCTCTTTTTATCTTGATTTTCCTCTCTTTCTGTAACCTTCCAGTCTATTTCTTTCTCTGTCTCCATCTCTTCTTTCTCCTTATCTTTTTTTATTTTTATCCCTGTTCCTGGTTCAAGTCGAGATGGAGCCCCTTGTTGCATGTCGCCTTTCAAACCAGGGTACACGTGGATCAAAAGGGCCAATTTAATTCATTTTAAAAAACACAAATGTTGATTAATAATGTCATATTTTCATGTCCTGTTGAAAACTCTGTATTTGCATAAAGGTAGATGATGGAAACATGCACTGGTCCATATTTTATTTTGCTAACATTTCAAAAATGTAGTTAAAATTTAAGCAACATTTGAAAGAAACATAAAATCTGTCCTTTTTTTCCTCTCTCCTCTTTGCTCCTCAGTTCCTCTTTCAGCTCCTAAGAACCTGCGGGTATCGGAGGAATGGTACAACCGCTTCAGGATCAGCTGGGACGTCCCGCCTTCACCCACCATGGGCTACAGGGTCGTCTACCAGCCTGTATCTGGTGATTTACACACACACAATAACTGTGTCAATCAAATTCAATTACAATTTACTGATGGCTGTCAAATGTTACATATTCCACACCATATCAGGACATTTGAACAGGTTTGTAAATTCTTAAAAACTAGACTTACCAAGTCTAAAAGTCTAATTTGTCCTCTGGAGATCATGAATATCTGCAGCAAATATCATGAAAACCTTTTAGTTTTTGAGCGACACACCAACAATCACCTGCTGTTAAGACTCGTAAGTGGCAATAGTTCATTCTAAACTCAAGCAATCACTGCATGTACGGACATACAGACAAACACTTCATGTGCTGTAGTAATGATAACGAAGAGAGAACACTTTCTATGATTTAATAAACATATAGTTTTAGGAAGCCTCCTATCTAACCTAAACATAATACTGATGAATGAATCTAAAGACAAATCGCAAACCGACCCAAGAAAGCCTCTCCTTCTGAAACTGCAGTCTGTGGGATGTGGGTATCTCACAGGGATACAACTCAAAGAACACACACAGACACTGACAGACCCAGATTTTCTCTGCATATTCTTTCATATTCATGTGTCATTTTCCTGCCTGTGTCACTTTCCATCACCAAGTTATCTTCCGTCCGTTCCTGCTCACTGGAATTGAAGCTAATGATGGTCTCTGAACTCCCTCCTCTGTGCTCCTTCCATTCACTGACCGTTTGCTCCTCCTTGATGTGTGTCCTCCATTATCCCGCCCGTCTGCAGCCCCTGGACCAGCTCTGGAGACCTTCGTGGGAGAGGACGTGAACACCATGCTGATCGTCAACCTGCTGAGCGGGACGGAGTACAGCGCCAAGGTCATCGCCTCCTACACCACTGGATCCAGCGAGGCCCTTTCAGGCAGGGCCAAGACCTGTAAGTCCATCCTCTGTTACTTTAATTTGATGTCACAGCGTCGATCTGGTGCTGTTTGTCACAAAGTGCATCCTGCCCCTCGTACAGAAACATGATCAGCTTTCACACATCAGAGCCTCAGCTGAATATAAGTGTAAAATAAAAGAACTAAAAAACATACATGCACCTTACTGGTACGCTGCTCTCTTCCCCAGCTTCCATTCTTTCTCCAAGTCATTTACCAACTTCAACCAAGAGTTATTATCAAACACTTATTTCAGTTGTTGTGATTCATCCACACTGTATCAATCAAATCAATTCCATAGTAAAGAGGTAAAAATGGAACACCAATGTAAGGTTTACATTTTGTATTACCTTGCCTTTTGCAAGTGCCTTCATCATTTCAAGTGTTAATTAAAATAAATAAATACAAAAATTAAAACACGTAGATTTAGCAGCACAACGGTCAGAAAAATTAGACATTTTCCTTCAGATCAAATTTCCCCTTCCAAAGTACCTGCACGTTTCAAAATGGCAAACTACAGAATACACAGAAGATACTTTTCAGTAAAGTCATTATATATTTATATTCAGAATAATAAACCCAGCTTTGGTTTATCCCAAATGTCACTTGGCCAGTTATATTTGACCTTTTCAAACTACACTCAGCAATTGTTCCCCCATAGTTTACACCACAGTCATTTATATAAACTGCACATAGCGTCAGTCATCATAACTAGAATCACATCAACTCTTCAACTCTTCTTTTTTTGTTGCCCAGCTGTTGAATGCTGGTTTTAGCCTTTATTTTTATAAAGATTATTTGTTGCTGGACCTCCATGACCGTGCCAGCTGCAGTTGGCGAGAATTTTTTGGATGCACCTGCAAAGTGTCTTTCTATTTTAAAGCTGTTTTTCACCAATTAGGACAGCCAGTCAAACACTTCAGACGGTAATTCCTTCATACCCATCTGAAGCTCCTAGCAGCCGTCCCAACTAATTACAGGATGAAAATTTTATTGTGACCATCTTCGCTGTAACCAGAACCGCTGATTAAAAGATTTCCATGGAGGAGTTTTCAGCTGCTGCCTTGTTAGAGCCACAGTCCTACATTGTTTCTCTTTGTTCCATTAAGAATGGTTTACCATGAAGATGGTGTGGATTGGATTGTGTTTTCATTGGCAAAGTTACAGTTGCATGACCATAAACTGCACATTTACCATCCTCTTTCCTTCAGCGGTTATTCCTTGAGATTCATGTGTATTATTACACAATAATAGTGTGTAATAATTTGTGCAACTACATTGACAGTATCTATATTTATATCTAGTTTTTCTAAGAAGCAATACAATCTAAATATAGGATGAGTATATTTCACTTATAATAACTTCATAACTTACTTCTAATAAATCAACTAGACAAATTAAAGAAATGCCACTTTTTGAATGCCAGTGGAGTGATCCGTTTTAACACATTAAAAATTCCTGCAACAAAGGAAACGTGACTTTAACGACCCTCCACTGGCAGAATTGTGTTTCAAGGAAAAGTTAAACTTTTGAAAATACAAGACAACTTTGTCCACATGAGAATGAACTCTCATCAGACCAACTAATACTGCTCCCAGATCAGCTTAATTGTTTGGTTGGCATTTTCTAAACCTGATCATTTATATACCGTGTTATTGGTCTCCTCTGTCCGTTCCACCTGTTTGAATACAAGTGAGTAAAACAATCTCCTCTAATCTAATCAGAGAAGCCGCCAGACACCTGCAGACATCAATATCTTGATGTCCATCTGACACTTTTAATGGCAACTTTACCTAATTACATCGCAGCCCCTGAATGAACTGTAGATGCAATAGATTTCAGTTATCTCACTGGCGATGTGGACACTTCCCGAGGCTCTTTGAGTGTCTGGCCCAGTTCGATCAATCAGTGCTTCTCAAGTACAATCATTTGAGTAGGAGCCTGGATTTACCATCCCTGCATGATAATTAACCACTTCACTTCAGGCTGGCCTATTGGTGAAATAGCTCTTTTTGAAGCGGAAAGTTCTCTGGTTTGATCTCCATGACAGCCAAAGCCACCGACAAAAACCATGTGTCCTCTGAACCTCCGCCCTTTCATCCGTTCCCATTTCTCTCTGGGTAAGAGCGCTCAATGCAAGTGTCAGCTAAATGCCCGAACATGTAGCTTTAAATGGATCTCATTCTGCATTGGAGCCACAGTTTCCTCCGCCTGCATGACAATTAAGCACTTCTTGGTTGATTTGAAGGACACGATGGGGTGGTTAGGGCAAAGAAAAAGCGGAGAGAAGAAGGGGGACTAAACCTGAAGAAGCTGGGTAAAGGAAGAAGAAAGATGGAGAGATGGGAGGAGTTGAAAAGAGAGTATAATGATATGAGGCCAGTGGGCTCCCAGGAGGTGAATGGAGCGTCTGTCATATTGCTCAGCAGCATGTTAATGAAGCCAATGGACCAGTAGAGATGAGTCGACTGATGCTTCAATGTCACACACCAGCGCAAGTTGTTCAGGACAAAAAGGAGACTGACTTTCCTGTAATACCTTTCACTTAGCTTTTAGTTTAAATTTGACAGTTGGTGGCCGTAGTTTAAACAGTGATGGATGAACATTGGCATTTTAGCAATACTGATGCTTTTTCATTTACCTTGCGAGGCAGCTGGATTAGCAAAATCACGCGAGAATCCATCTTGCCAGGCTTCAAGTTGAACCTCAGTGGTTCGGACCAATCAGCGTCCTATGAAGAACTCCTGGCAGCTACGGGCGTGGTTTAGGTGGGACGACAGCGACTTGTTTGTTTGAAAACAACAATGGCGGCTCCTAAAGAGGTTAGCGGAGATGCGTTACATCGGAACTGGAGAGTATTTCTGGAGAGCAAAGAATGGCACTCTGTGGTTCCTTCTTGGTTCTGAGCTCTTCACCCGGTCTCTAAGGGACTGTGATCTCCTGTGTGCACCGGGGCAGTTTGCAGACGAGAGTGTGAAGGGTCAGGAAAGTCTGAGGCCACTCTGCTGCTAAAAAGTGGATTGCTCCTCCTGACCTTAGGAGTCAGTTACTGCTTATCTTGGGTTCTGGTTCACGTGGGAGGGTGAGATTGACAGGTGGATTGGTGCCGCGTTGGCTGTAGAGGTGAAGAGCGAGCTGAACCATATCAGTGTTACTACTGATGTTCCTCAAAGTTTTCTTCTGTGTGACATTTTTCTTAAAGCACCCGTAGTCACAGTGTAGTCACATTATCAATAACAGCATATTCAGTCACAACTACTATGATATTTTGTCTCCCACTCTCTGCTAATCCCTTCGTGTCTTCTAATTAAATCACATGGGAAGAGTTTTACATAAATATTATGCAGCGATACATTATGCATTTGTACAGAGTCCAAAATAATGCAGATTAGATATTTAGCTCAACTGGAAAATGTTCTGTTTTAGTGGGAATGTAAAATATACTGTGATGTACAAGGTCATTACCAACTCACAGAAACATGCATGCTAATGTCTTTGAACTCAGAACAAGTGATGCTTTCAAAAGTTGGACGATGAAAGTGCATACATACCATTAGCATAAACAGTGTCTGCGTGTGTGTGTGGGTTTGTGAGTGTGTGCACTTCTGGAGCAAAGACGGTGAAGCTATATTTCTCCGTCTGTAAATAACTCGCATGTCGGTGTCCTTGAAGCCCACTGGCCATACATTTTAAAATCTGTCGTGTGGTTTCTCAGATGTTTTATTATCACAGCAGTGTGTAGAGGAGAATGCTCACAACTCTTTAATGCATATTTTTAGAGTTGAGAAGAAGCCTAGAGTTTGTTTTTACATCTCGGCGCTATTTTTGTCAGTGTTTCCGAGTCATTACGTCAACATTTGAGCAAAGAGAGTGGAGGCAGGGTGGAAGTAATATGGTATGTGTTATTAGCAAACACAACAGGTGACTGTCATAGACTGAGAAATGTTGAAGTCAAATACAACCCCCAAACATACCGATGGAAAAGCCGTACTATCCCCTCTGTCATCTTTAACATTGCCATAAAGTAAAGGGAGAATTCAAGAAATAAATTCCAGGATCATGTGTTTGTGAATTCTGTCAAAACTGTTGTCACATGCAGACGTGGCTCCTGAAAAGGCGTGCTCCTCAAGGAAAATGCTCCATAAATGATTTCTTGTCTTTCCGTCCTGCAGTGTACCTGGGGGTGACCAACCTGAACGTCTATCAGGTGAGGATGTCCAGTTTGTGCGCCCAGTGGCAGCCTCACCGACACGCCAGCGCCTACAGAGTGCTCGTCGAGCCGCTGCTCAGTGAGTATTCAGCAGCATGGTCTGTAACAACTTGAGGTGTTCTTCTCATTGATGTGTCTACACCCTAAACTCTACATACCCCACCCACATGCCATAAGTTGGGTAGCAATTCATCCAACTGATGGGTAGTTGGAGTTGAATATCTTCCTTTCAATATGTTTCCCACTCTACTCCAAGGCAAAACATGTGCCAAAAATAATTTTCAGTATTGTAATTTCAAAACCCAGTGACTGAACCTCCTGTGGTGCTGCACCCTGAGAATAAATCCAGACAAACTGACACTTTGTGTTCCATTAATAAATAACACTTCAGGTGGTTCACGTTCTTCATACGAACTGCACACAACTAATACCGTAAGTGTCATTATGAGCCTGTGAAACCATAGTGGCATACCAAGAGCTAATTTCAGATTTTGTATCACTCAGAAATACCTCTTCTAACACCTGGTGAGCACATTTACATTTTACATTTTGTTTATTTAATATATGTGCCAATAGAAACATTTTAGGATCCCTGTTGCCTTGAAGTTACAGACAACAGCTTGGCTCCGGACTGCATGCAGCATCTCAACTGCCAAACAGACAACTTTGAAGTTGGTAGAAGGACTAGTTTTACCTCTAATCTTTATGCTAAGCTGTGCTAAACTGGACGTATGTCCACAGTGGGCACACAGAGATAAAACTAATATTGATTTTCACTTCTGAATCTGGGAAAGATGGTTAACAAGTCCTGTTACTGTCAGTGTGGTTTTGTTGTTATCATGGTCTAGCTGCATAACTAATTTCTGTTTCTGAGATGATAAAGATCACCTTACCCTTTATATATGGGGGGGGGGGGGGGGGNNNGTGTATGCAAATGTCAGTAACATGCATGCACACAAAAGTCACTCCTCTCCGGTCACATTGCTGGCTTTCTGGTTTATCTGGTGGATTTTAAGCCGAGGCTGACAAGGTTATTAAACGTGACCGTGCATCACTACTGCTCCATCAACTAGAAAGTGGGATGCATAATACCGTATATGCAGCTGTGATCCTCCTCCTCAGATTTTCCCATCAGGCTTCTACGCTGCATATCTGCGCTGGTGGGAGAGGGGGGGGGACTCATTCGTACTCGCATGCTTTCATTAGTGGGAGTTTCAGTATGCAGCGCAGAGAGAGGGTCCAATTTTCTGAATCCCTAAGCAGCCTGAGATGACAAAGATATTGTTGTATCCCATCAGAGATGTGCTGACAGTCTTAAAGGTTTAGCTGTGCAATCAGACACTGAGTCGCTCTGTAGACAAGGAAGGCTTACGGATCGCAGTCCGGGTGACATTTACATTTGCTGCGTGAGGTAAAATACAGGGAAAAAAGACAAAAGGTCGGAATTATGGCAGCCAAGTGTGTTGGGATGAGATGTCCTTGTTACGGGAATGACAGTAATTATGCCTTGTTGTGTCTATTCTCAGAGGTAAGCTTTAAGGTGAAGAGAAGGGAAAAGGAATACAGAATTAGTTTCTTCTCATCAAGGTTTCTCTGAAGTTTTGTTTGCAACTGCAGCCTGTTCTCTGATTGTGAGGCGATCATTTCATAGAGACAATAAACACAACAAGTGCTTCTATTTAAAGTTCAGTGTGTGTGTGTGTGTGTGTGTGTGTGTGTGTGTGTGGGAGTGTGAAAATCAAGTCAGACGAAGGCTGCTGTCTCCATGAGACACCGCTGACGGAAATGACAATCAAACCAAACAGCGTTTCTGAACGTTGGTTTCGAAATGTTTCCTACAGTGTTTCCTTTGGCCTCTGTGGTGAAGTCAGCAGCTGTATTTGTAAGATAGTCACATGTGGAATTGCAGATAGAAACATGTTTTGTTCATCAGACAACATTTAGAACAACATCATAAAACTATTATCTCATTGTAAGTCATTTTTGGAACATTTTTTTCTGCACGTTTTATCCAATTTAATGCAAATTGCCTCCACAAGCATTCGACTTTCTTAAACGTACAATAACACTTTATTTTTCCACTGCTGTCTGACCAAATCCTGTCAAATGGGCTTCTTTGGACCTCACGTGTGTCTGTGCACTAGAAGAGGGTGCAGCTGATGAATGAGTTGGCCTTTTTGATTAAATATCAGTTATCAGTCATTCAATGTTGTCCACCTCTGATGAGACGGAGCTTCTAGCAGAAGAAAAACAGAAGATTGGAAATCCTGCAGCGATATTTTCTTTTCCTCTGATGGTATAAAAATATATAAAAATACAGATTTAATCACATAAACCTTGAGCTATAAGAGATGTACTTCCCCCTATTTTTGCCAACATTCTCTAACTTTTTAAACTCGACATTTTGGTTTTTGCACTCTGACAGGAAAATACTCAGGAGAAAAGTGAATACTTTCAGTTTGTGACACCAATAAATGTGCAAAATTCTTGATTTATTGTTTAGCATTTAATACAAAATATTTGTGTCTTTGTAAACTTTGGGACTTTGTAAACCTCCTCTGTATAAGTCTGACTGTAATAGTCAAAGTTTATATATCGAATTGGATGTTGAAAGGAAAATGACAGGGCTCCTGCACAATAGACCTTATCTTTCGGCCCTTAAGAAACTTTAACCCCGTCTTCAAATTACCTCCAGAGTCTTTATTAGGCTCTTTATTTTAGATACTCTTTTAGATACTTTTTTTTTACTTTGATGTATTCATCTCCTGCTCCAGCTGTCAGAAATGACTCTGCACTACAGTCACCTCCATAAAACAGCCCTGCAATTACTGAAGTTATATTCTGATTCTCCGCAGCCACCGGGCTCAGCGCCAACAGAAATAATTGTGTATTTTCCCATTTGTTTGAAACTGATAACCCACTCCGACGCACCAAAATAACGTCAAACAACAGATGGTGTGGCCCCAGTTTCACTGCGCACGTTCACCATTCAGTCAACACCTCAAAGGTAAGACTGACTTTAATACAGCCGTCATCCACCAAATTAGGAAGGTAATGGCTGTTATTCATTACCTTCAGGCCTCCAGCAACAACACTGCCATCATTAACGTCACATAAAAGGCTCAGATTATTGCAGTTCCCCTGTGTTTCTCTGAGGTATTGGTTCTTGCAACACACAATAGAGCTAAATGAGGATTTATGTTTGCGCAGCTGGTGAATAATTACCAGAGAAATGTGTCTGCTGCAGGAGAAACAGAGGGATGATGTGAAGTTATCCTGTTTTTGGTTTGGGTGGGTGGGAAACAAACAGGGAGGGAGAAAAAGAGATCAATAAAGAACAGAGAATGAAGAGTTAGTAAAGTGTATTTTCACAAGCAAAGAGAGTTTGGTGGAAATAACACACATCCAGATATTTAAATCTACACTGCAGGACAATGTCAAACGTCTCAACTCATGTGAAAGTTGGTCTTTATTGATCATACATTTTCTGATTCTAGTCAATTTTGGTATTTTGATATTATAGTTTACGTTGTTGTTGTCAGAAGATACACACACACACACACACACACACACACACACACACACACACACACACACACCTGTTCACAGCTATTCACTAAGTTAGTCACATATGCATTATGAACGTCCATACATTTAGTTTACCCAGGAGAACCCAAGACAAGCACATTGGTGTGCTATGCTCTGGCCAAAATTTTCAAATAAAGTTAAATCGCTATTTATTATAAATAATTTTCCCACCTCCATTTAAACCTTCTATGATCCTAACTTAACCCACTCTTCACCCCCTTTCCCATTCAGCTTTTTAACCCCCTTAAGCTAATAAGTTCTAATTGGACTTTATATAGTTATTATTATTTCCCCCCTTAAATATCGATACAGGAGATACAGAACCACCTCACTGTTGTTTTGAAACTTTGAAACTGTGAGCTAAGAAGGTTTTTTTAATTATGTAAAATCAGCTCTTGGGACTTGATCAAATGATGGATTTTGCATTGTAACAGTTTGAGGTAAAGGGGTACGTACTTGAATGCCTGCACAGGACCCGAACACATTCAGAAGTGGCCGTGATGGCGAGTCACCTGTTCCCTTCCTGCAGCAGTTTGCATTTAGTTTGTAGTTGTTGAACATCCCCTCACATACCTGTGCAGTATCACAATAAGTCCATATGGATGTAGTTTTATATTGGTAATTTTATTGTAAGCTTCAGCTATAATAATTGGCTTGGCACAGTGCTGCTGCTCTGTAACTCATTAAAATGTTCCACTGTGATGATGTTGTGGAAGTGAAAGCATTGTGTTTTGGATTTGGTTGGTTACCTATTCCTGACTGTGATGAGTTTAACTTTAATCAGTTTTGTGTGGGCAGAAACACAAACTGACAACAACAACAACAAAAAACCAGTCCTGAGGGACGTCTGAAACATCTCAGTCTGAGAGAGAAAACAAACCAAACCAGCAGAAACATCCAAAGGAGATCCGCTGAGTCAGTAAATGGTTCTAGATGTAATTATCAACCACATCTGGAATATTCAGAGGAATTTAGACAATTCCTCCTTCACCAGTCCAGGAGGTCATCTGTGTGACTGTTTGTCAGCTTGGCTTAGTGGTTTGAGTTTGTTGTGTTGATGAGATGAGTGTGTGCTGACTGACACATTAAAGCAACGTTGGTATTTTCTGCGACTTGGCGCCCCCTACAGTTTTTAGAGTGCAGTTCACCCTCATGGGCCGCTGTACACGTGCACAAGTGCAACAACACAAGACACAGCAAGCCAGATAATATTACTTACTAACCCAAAAGCAGGACGGCCGGCTCGCCGTCTGTCCTGAAGCTCTCGCCACGACTAAAATCCAGTCAGGGATTTACTCTTGTCTGGCCTCTTCGGTCTCTTCACCTCTGCAATGATGTCCGTACTGAGAATCCCGAGCTAGACCCATGTGTGACGTAGTGCCGTACAGAAATCGTACCCGCTCAACCCGAGTTACACAGTGCAAAAACAGGCATTCGGGCCGTGGACTGGGAATGAAAGAGGCGCCATTCTCCCTGTTACAAGTCAGTGTGCCATCACAATGATTTTGTAGCAGTTATTTTTAAGGTCAAATAGTTGCATAATGTTGCTTTAATGCAGAGAAGACGTCCTTTGCTAATTTTCCAACATACATGTAATTCTAAGTTTAAAAAAGTCTGAGTCTTCATTCTTCTCTTTGTCTCACCTCAAAGACCAATCAGCCTGAAGCACACTGACCGGACAAAATCAATACAACAATAATAAGGGACGTTTGATAAGAGGCCTTGTTTGGAAAAAATGTTTATTGGCAGCGGGAGCTACAGGGAAAGTTTTGGTGGCTAGCTGGTTTTGAGCCATCGGTAAACATATTTACACAAACACTGCTTTGCTGCTTCCCTGATACTTTATGTCCAAATAACATATTTCCCCACAGGACAAATAGAGGACCAGTGCAAAAACCTTTTCAGACTGATGACGAGGTGATCTTTGTGTTTTTGCTGCAGATGGTCAGAAGCAGGAGACGAAGCTGAGCGGAGGAGCCAACAGACACTGTTTCAACAACTTGAAGGCCAACACGCAGTATAAGATCAGTGTGTACGCTCAGCTGCAGGACGGGACTGAAGGGCCTGCAGTCACTGCTACTGAGAAGACACGTGAGTACATACTCACACCTGACACCTTCAAACAAAACAAAACAAAGATGCTTGTTGGTTAGCCTGAAATAAGGAGGACATTACATTACACATAGCTGTAAAAATGAGATTTTGCTCAGTTTTCACCATGAGATTTAAATCCAGGAGCATCCAGCTTGGACATAAATGTGCAATCAGCAAAACACTCAACAACAACAACTTAGAAAACAAGGTGCTGTAGACGTAAAATGAAGCTTGTTTCTCTCTGTATTTATTCAGACATGTATTGTAATCAGTTGTTAATGAGAAATTTGGCTTTTTCAGAACACCTGCTGTGTTTCTTCTGATTCAGAACACTGTCATTGGTTGTTGGTGGGAGGGATTTGCCATTTTTAGGTTTATCCGATCCTGAAAAACTGACAAAGATATTTTTTGCACATACTGTCCACATCACATTTGTCACATGTGAGGCTGTAATACACAAACACACTCGTACATACGCCGCTGACACATCAAGCACTTTACCTCCTCCATACGATGTGCCAAACTCCCATTTTAAATGCGCCAATACATGTGTCATAATAACAATATAGCACAAACACACACACTGCTGTCAGCTGTCATCGTGTATAAAAGCAGGCTGCGAGGACGATCACGTCATCTTCATCATAAAACATCTTTTATCCTGGTGGGAGCGATGAGAGCTGAGTCCTCTTCCTTCCTTTCAGAATGAGCCGTTTGTTCTGCACCGGCAGCCCCAAACACTAATCAAGACCCACTGTCTGGAGACATGGCAGGGGAGGGAGGGTGCCGGGGTGGGTGGGCTGTTTCATTTTCAGTGAACTCTCTGTACAGTGACATTTTCCAGTGTTTAAAGGAAAATGTACCCTTTTTGAACACTTATTTTAGTAGTTTGGAGCCTTTTTCCTGTTAGCCATGATAACATTTTACTCACCGGCTTCACTGCAAAGATGACGGCTCATCGAGTTTAACCCCCGTGGCGATTCTAGTCTGTTGGGGCCCTGGGCAAAAATTCCCAGGGGGACCCTCCAACCAGCGTTCATCACCATTATGTTATAAATAACCTGACACCAATGAAAAATGTACTAAATCTAAACATTATTTTTTATTTTAAATGTTCACATTAGTAGGATTTTCAAAAAAAAAAACCAGCAAAAAAATAAACAGAATATTAAAAACCTGCAAAAAAGAATAAACCTTGCAAGTTACAAATAAGTGTTCATACATGTTTATATTGTTATATGGTATGAGATTGTTTTTAGTCAAATTAACTAACACATCTTCTGGCGGCCATGTTGGAGGTCTCGGATATGAGCGTCCGACTGCGTTTAATCAGAATGAATCAGATGTGTATTATATATGTATTTGCTGATTTTGACTGAAAACTGATCCTTTCGTTACTAATCAGTTTGATCACATTGTATTAAATGAGGAGTGACTTTATGTCATTTTATATTGCAATATCAATCATGAAATAATACATTCAGGCAAATAAGTAAGTAAGTAACTATGAAAGTAACTGCAAGAGGCTGGCACTAGTAGTTGCTGTGTGATGTATACTTTACATGACCTTTTTCGAAAGAATAAGCTTTAAAGATGTTTTGTGTTCCTTCTTGCTTTGGCAGGCAGCTCTGTGTTTCGGTGCACATCAGTATGCTATAAAAAATCCTCTTGCAGAGACTTGAAACTCACTTCCAGCATCAAACCAAATGATCATCATATCTACAACATTACAGTGTAGTTAGTGAGAGTTATGAGCTTCCTGCATGGTGCTGTAGTCTGCACTGCACGGCCAGACAATTATAACTAAAGTTTGACAAAAATCACAGCAGGCGTAATGTTTCCTGAGATGGATTACCTTTCAGGAACAAATTTGGAGTCTCTGCAATTTCATTTCTGTAATATACTGAAATGAATGACGTGAGAATTGTTCTGCGGGAGACAAAGAGAGGGAGAGGCTGAAGAGACAAAGAAATAACCGCAGAGATAAAAGAAAAGAAGGAATAAAGAGAGTGTTCCTTCCCCAGAGCAGATATGTGTTTGCTTGAAGCTGCTCCCCTCCGTACTGTAGCTCCGCAGAGAGCCTCCGCCGTGATTTATTGCTTTGTTTTGATGCAAATGAAAGCTCGAGCCTTTTCTCCAAATGACTATCCCCATCGCTGCAGGCAGCCGCTACTGAACGCTGCCTACCTGCCATCACAAGTCATTCGCAGCCTCAGGTAGCCGATTTACTGCCTAAACAGCACTGAATGTATAAACTGTGTGTGTGTGTGCCCCCTCCCAGACACACACACAGAATAAAGGTAAGGGGCTGAAAGCAGAGACGGCGCTCTGATCAATCTACCAAATAACCACAGGAGCTGAAACCACAGAGCCGATTGTAGTGATTTCACACATTCTGTATGTCATAGATGTGACTGTGTCTGAGGCTCGCTTCTCTCTTCTGTTGTCTGTAATGTCTTTTTTGGGTGGGTGGGGTAATTTCGGGGGACATGTAGCATGTGGTGATTGTTTTAGGGTGAATGTGGTCATAATTGCAGGTTTTCCTGTTTTCCTGTGTGCGTGTGTTATTCTCTCTGCGCAGTACCCATCCCCACCCCGGCACCGACCAAGCCCCCCACCACCACGCCGCTACCCACAATCCCCGCTGCCAAGGAAGGTAAGAGCTGATTACTGCATGATTTATTTTTCCCACCCCAAGTCCCAGAAACTCTGCCTCTGATTGAATCCCAATTTGAGCCAGAAACCCAGATCTCAATCTCAGTCTAAATCATTTGGGCCGTGAGGTCAGCTGTTGGTGACAGAGCCAAAGTCAGACCTAAAACACTCTTAATATCGGAAAAACATTTCTCATGCTCTCAACGTATACAAATGATCACTGTCATCTTAACATCTTACAATGCACAAATTCACCTCAGATATATATGATATAACACAAATCCAAAACATATAAACCAATAAGACCATTTTCATGTTATATAAATCAAAACGTGACATGTTACTTGTTGAAGTGAAGGGTTTGAGGAGTGCGCATGTGCGGGGACGACAGCAGAGTAACTGTCCTCCTCCCACACAGTAACACACACTCACAGAGAGGTAACACGTAGTTACAGAGATAAATCTTCAACAGAGGGGTTATTTAAAATAAATGTGTTCAATGTAAACGTGGTGACGCCTTTCTCATCTCCACAAACATGTAATTCACATTCTTCGCATATCTGTCGCCACACAATCTGAAGTACAGGAAGTCCCTTTTTTCAGATGCTGGAAATTGAAGACTTCGTGTTTATAAGACACCTGTTTCAGCTGCACTGGCTCGCCATTTCTTTTAGAATTGATTTTAAAGGTCCTTTTACTCACATACAAAGCTCCTAATCAAATAACTCCCTATCAGCCAACAAGGTCCTCAGTAATATTAGATATGCAAGCTCTGTTGACATTTTTAAAAATCAGCTGCAGACCTACTTATTCAGGCAGTTAATGTAACCGTGTTTTACTACTTTTATTTCTCTGCCTTTTTATTGGATCTGTATTTATGAAGTTATTTTTTGCATTTCTTTTTCCATTGTATTTTGTTTTAATGCCATACTGTAACGCTTTATTTTATGTATGAATGGTGCCGTACAAATAAAGTCATTATTAATATTACTTTGGTTTTCTGAATGAAGGTGAAGCTGCCCAATAAACAGGCCCAGAAAGAGAGACAGAGGGAGTGCACTGCTCCTCACTGGCTTCAGTCGTATGAGTTCATATGAATCCATTCGAGCTACATGCATGTTCACCGTTAAAAGTTTATAAAATGTGGTTATAACAAACTGGACATATTGGACGTAAACATTTGATTTTGTGGAGTTAATTTCAAAACCTTTATGAGTTCTTGCGTACTGTGTCGATAGTGCAGAATAAAAACAAGCCAAAACATCTTTCGGAGCGCCTTGGTAGCCGATGTAATTATGTAGTTTGAGATCAGTATTAATCCACAACCTCTCAGCTCTTTTCACGCTTCTTTCTCATCCACGTTTTCTTTTCTTAACGTGCTGCCTCGACCCCTCTGTCTCATATCTGCCAGCAAATTTAGAGTTATGATGTTTCAGCATGATTGCAGACTGACAATGGCTGAGTTTAACTAACTTAAAATAAATCTATGTTTGCACTTCTCCCCTCAGAAGGCTTGATTAATGCGAGCCACAGGGTGGCCTTTTATTGTGAAAGAAAATCACTTTGTCCGTGTTATGTGGTTTATTAAGTTTGCAGTAAACAAAGAGCAGATGACAGAATTAAATGTGTCTGCAGATCAATCCGGCGCCAGCTGACCCTTAAATGTCATTTAATTCAAGGAGAAAAGGAAATGATTGGAATGATTGATGAAGAGCGACGGAGACAACTTTGTGTTTTGAATTTAATGAGTTTAACACATTTTCAATCGTTTACAAGTCGAGACCTCTTCAGATCTAATCGATCACTCAGAAGCTGATTTTATTTTATTCCTGACTCGTCATCCATTAAAATCAAGTCGAAGTTTGTTTACTTGCACAGCAATAAAACAAAGTGAAAGCAAAGTTATAGAACTAGTAAAATAATAGAAGCAAATAAAGCAGAGAAATAAATGTATATATTTTTTAGAGTAGGAGCCACTTTAAATCATCCTCCAGCAAAGCAAAAGAAAGAAAGTCGACTAAATAGATAACAAGAGCAACAACAAAAATATTGAATATTTCCTTTGAGAAAGTTTTGCTCTACAGTTTGAGTGATCACTCCTTCAATTCTTAACAATCCAAAATCACTGTGTAAACTGTAGCACATTTAATATTCAAAGAAAGTCTGTTTGCTTTAGATGAAATCAAAATGGAGACAGATTAATCAGATCTTTCCAGCCTCAGTGTTTGTCCTTCAGTCCTTCACCGCTGTTTTCAATATTGAACATATATGAAAATATATTACAAGGCGGTCACAACAAACAACTTCAGGAATCCTTTAGTGGAGTATATTAGTGACACATTTGGCAAGAAGTTTGACTCTTCAACATTATTTAATAAGTAATAAAAATATTTACATTAATTAAGTTTTTACAACAATCAGAAGGAATATGAAGAAAATAGATCTGTGTACTCAACATGCCCCCGTGTCCTCCGTCTCTCTTTTCCTCCCTTTATCTCCTCGTCCAAAACAAAAACAAAAACTGAAATGTGAACTTCCCCTTGGGAAGATGGAGATAGAAAAGTAAGAATACAGTTCTGTGATCAGTTCCGTCATCCCTCTCCTCAGGTTGTATTTTTCCTTCCCTCACCCTCTCCCTCTCTCTCTCTGTCCAGTCTGTAAGGCAGCCAAAGCGGACCTGGTCTTCCTGGTTGACGGTTCCTGGAGTATCGGTGATGACAACTTCCTGAAGATCATCCGCTTCCTGTACAGCACCGCCGGAGCTTTGGACCGGATCGGCCCAGATGGCACACAGGTACCACAGAAGGGGGGGCAGGATTGTTGCTGTTGGTTTTTGCTTTCTCTCGTCGCTCTTCAGCGTACTTGAGTCAGTGAACTATATTTAGTTCATGACATCTGTTATTCTAAACACTTGGTGTCTGGTAGCTCTCCTGTTGCACTATTTGATTGACAGGTTATTGACAGACAGGCACAGCGCAGAAAAAAAGCCACTGAACAGCCAAAGATGGAAACTTGGAACTCCATTTTCTTTCAGGAGCATGGAAAAAGCTGCACTTTGCCTGTTAAATGGTGTTTTCCTGAGGCACAGTAGCTTTGTCATGCTTGGCCCTGTTCTGTATTTTGGTGACTGTGGCCCGAGAGCCGGAGCAAGGAAAGAGAGCATCAGTGGCAATCCACTGAGTACTGCACGGTGCACACGCCGCATTGACTTACCTCAAAAGCATAGCATGCAAGCCCAAAAATATCTGCTTGGCTAGATTACATTAGGGGCAAGAGGAAACATTTATTTTTCAATGAACTGACCCTTTAAACTAAACTCAGTGTAAAACGTTGCCCTTTTTTAAAAGTGTTGATTAGTTCTGTTCTTGTGTTGTCTGACAGGTGGCCATCGCCCAGTTCAGTGACGACGCTCGGACCGAGTTCAAACTGAACTCGTACAGCGACAAGGAGCGGCTGCTGGACGCCATCAACAAGATCTCCTACAAGGGAGGAAACACCAAGACAGGCGAGTGCACAGCTGACACAACATAATGAGGAGAACTGTGAATCTTTTATGTGGTAGAACTGCTTATGAGTAATTGAATGGTGGCTGTATTTGTCTTGAGAGAGGTCGGGACGTGCAGTCGAAAGCACTGCAGCACAGAAACAACTGGGCGCAAGTTCTGTGACTGCAGCAGATAAAATCTTTTCCCCAGAAGAAAAAAATCTTTAAATCTAAGAAAGACACCTGTGTGAGACAAAGCAACAGTGCACACACACACACACACATACTCACAACGTTCTAATAACATTATCAATACTTATTGAGCAGCAGGCAACCACAAACAGAAAATAATTAAATCTGTGAGTCTGCTTTTGTGCTTTGTGTCAATATGTGTGCAAGTCAAACATTTGCACTTTCCTGCCCCTGTTCATGCATCATATATTCATGTAAAACACGTTTGAAGAATGAGTGCATGTTTGCATTAATACCTACAATCTCGTACGTGTATAAGTGCATGGAAGCCTATATTTCTGGAGTGTGTGTGTAATGAGGGGTAGTCTGTGGGGAAGCAGGGAAGAGGTGTAGTTATTAATCAGTGTTTACAATGCAGCTCAGCCAGTTTTTCCTGCAGGGACGAGACTGCAGAGAACAGATTTGTAACTGCTGGGGAGGAATTCTCCCACTGCTAATGTCACACTGTAAAGCACTAATCCTCCTTTTCTATCAGGAAGCAGCAGTTTGGGGAGTTTAGGAGCACTCAATCAACTCCTTCTGCACTACAATTAAGAATCCGTTCCCCGGTGTTCCCACAGGCCTGAAGAGTATTTGATTACTGGATCAATTTCAAATACCTGGTGCTCCTTGAGTCCTTTATTGAAATGTAACAGCCACGCAGCAGCTCTGGGGTCCATCCCGCATTAAACATCACATCGTAAAGAAAACCCCGGGATCAGTACACAGTCTACCGTTTTAAAATGGAGAAATGATTATTTGTGTTATAAATAAATGTATCTGGAGTTTTTGTAAGTGTGTGATAAATAATATTGAATAAATAAATAAAATAATGTATTATTTAAAAAATAGTGAAAACATACACTATATCAGCCCTCGTATTCCACCTGTCATTTAAAGTTGACTTAGATTTTTAAGTACGTCTGGGATCCCAGGTGTCCTGTCATTTCTTGACACCACCCTGAAGCACAGTGGCTCAGTACCTACTGGCCTCAGATGGTCCAGACTGGTCCCTCACTGCTGCAGAATGGCTGCTCACTCACACCTGACATCTTAGAGGGACAACACATAGAAATTCATCCTGTCATTCTATGAAAAAGATTCAGACTGCGACTGCTGGGCCTGTCGTCTCCTTGCTGGGCTTCTCTGATGCAGATTTATCTGATGTTTGTTTACATCAGCATGTTGTGCACCACTTATCATGGTCTAACGTCACACTCAATTTTAAAATGTTGTCATTCTGCAGTGACATCTAATAATTCATTTATATAAAACCTGAAATTCAGCTGTCAGTAAGGTCTTTAGATGAACTCTGGCAGTGACTCGTCTTCTCGGGTGGGCGATGTTATGTCTTTGTTTTTTATATTGACACTTTCCAAGTAATTTGTGTAAAACTTGTGATTTGTGATTTCTCATCGCCAAACAGTCCACAGACGACAGCTCAACTATACGTTTGTACGTACTGAAACAGATATGTGATTTGAAATCAACATATTAAAAGAAGGACTTCCTGTTTTCGTAATACTTTTTCCAAACCACCTGTATCAATACAGTATCAATGCCTGCTCTTTCTCACACATCTGTTTTTAGGACTGTGAAGTGAACAACACTGTGCAGAAGGAACATTGTGAACAGCCTTACTTCCCAGACCTCACAGTCTTGCATGCTGATTGCTGATTGGATGATGGGTTTTATTGACGAGTCTTTCTGTCCAATCAGGTCGGGCCATTCAGCATGTGAAGGAAAACATCTTCACGGCGGAGGGGGGAGTCAGGAGGGGAATCCCCAATGTCCTCGTGGTCCTCACAGACGGCCGATCTCAGGACGACGTCAACAAGGTTTCCAAGGAGATGCAGATGGAAGGTCAGAGCTGTGTTGTTTCACTGTGAGCTTTAATAAAGTCATTTCCAGTTTGGGTTTCAGGATCTGAGAAAAATAAACTTGTTCGGCCTGTTTGGTTTGGTTCCGTAGCTTTACAGTCATTTTACTTAATTAATTATTCTAATCAGCAGAAAGAAACAGCAGCACTAAATTTAATTTACATTCATAATATTCTCATTAAGTGAGGATAGAATCAACTGAAAGCTAAATGAAATGTCCCGTACTTACATTTTTTTGGTTTGTGGAGTAGTTGCTTCATATTTGGTGAAGACAGTCTTCCTCTGGTTGTTCCCACGTTGAAGACAAAAGTTTTTTTCCCCCTCCGTCTTCCTGTTAAAGGGTACATTGTGTTTGCTATTGGCTTCGCTGACGCCGACTACGGGGAGCTGGTGAGCATCGCCAGTAAACCCAGCGACAGACACGTCTTCTTCGTGGACGACCTGGACGCCTTTAAGAAGATCGAAGAGAAGCTGGTGACCTTTGTGTGTGAGGCCGCCACTGCCAGTGAGTAACCAGAGCTTATTAAACGGTGTGAAGGAGTCCGAGTCTAGATGTGAAACCGGACGTTTCTCCGTGACAGTATTGAAAATGGTTGATGTATTTTAAGGCTGTCTGAGGAAATGTGTCTTCTTAATCAAACACACCTTTTTTTCCTTCCCCAGCTTGTCCGTCTGTACCGATGAGTGGCAGCACAACACCAGGTGAAAGATCAAGCATGTTGCTTTGAACTACCGATATATAGAAAACAAGGGAGCAGCAGCAGAGTAAACTCCTGTATATACATCTACTGTGAACAGTGCTGGCCTTTTCCATGTGTTCACTCTGTACGAAGAGTATATATGAACAGTACAGCGTATACGAGTACCCCGAATACCCTGAGGATGTGCTAGACTTTCAGAAGTAACCTATTTTCAGCTGTGTTAATTATTATTCCCAAGACCCTTATTCAAACAGAATATCTATTTTACTCTCATTTGCATTGTAATGTTGGTGCTACTAGGATGAGTAGAAAAACTTACCCTGATGGGGAGGTGAGCTCATCCACAACAGTCCATTCGGTGAGCTTTCTGAGTCTTGCTCTTGCAATCGCTTTTCTTTTTTCCTTTGGCGGCTGGTTTCATAAATAAGACTGGATGTTGGTGTTAACAAGCTGGCACACAAAGTCGCACAGAAATCAAACAGTGCAGTGACTGAGATGGCAAAGCTCCAACAGGAAACGGCTCTTTGTGCTTAAAAACTCAGATGCACTTTTAAAGTACAAGGTGTCTCTCCTGCACATCAAAAAAATAAAAAATAAAAACGTGGACTCCGTGTGCATGTAATTTTAGAATCACCGAACCTGCACTAGAGAAATAAATCTCATTGAAATAGCTTAATGTTGTGTTTAGTTTCAGTGGTGGCTTCTGACTTTTTTACTTCCTACCATCTGTCACCAGGTTTCCGCATGATGGAGCTGTTTGGGCTGGTGGAGGATCGCTACAGCAGCGTCTCTGGCGTTTCCATGGTACCCGGCACCTTCAACACCTTCCCCTGTTTCCACCTGCACAGTGATGCCTTTCTGGCACAGCCAACCAGGTACACAGACATGTTCACATTTGTAACTGTCATTTCTCACAAGTCTCCTCTCTCATAAAATAGCACCTTCTTTATTGAATGCTTTATTGCTAGCTGGTGCGTGGATCTCACGAATCTCTGAACCCATCTGCTGTCGTCTGCCAGTGTTTCGGGGCTCCTGGTGTAGATAACAGATATCCGGGCCAAGACTTCCTCTTCTGTGCACCGCTCATTGTTTACCTGCATGCAACCAAAGCCAGCTCGAACGTGATTGGCCAATAATACTCAGACTACAAACGGAAACGAGAACGCTTCCGATACCAAAATCTTGTCGTTTGCCTACAGATTCTGAATTCATATGCAGACGTGTTTATAGAGATTAGGATCTCACACAGGACACATCAAAGTGTGTTTTTCAAAGTAAGATGAAAGGGCAGCAAATAGCTTCTAGATATAAATACAAGCTGTTCGACGTAAGTAGAGATCATGCTTCACAATATCTACCTGGGTCTGATGATTCCGTTCTGACTCACAGGTACATCCATCCAGAAGGGCTGCCCTCTGACTACACCATCACCCTGCTGTTCAGACTGCTGCCCGACACTCCGGAGGAGCCCTTCGCCCTCTGGGAGATCCTCAACAAGAACAACGAGCCGCTGGTGGGAGTCATCCTCGACAGTGAGTCTGGGATCTCAGCTGTGGGAGCATTTGGTTTTCAAAAAAAATCAATATGAACACATTCGTTTCGTCGTTTTGTGCTTTAATTCTAATGTTAATTATGAACCCATCACAGTCATGAACTAAGTGTACAAAATAAATACCAGGGATGCTTAGTGTTGTCATGAAGGAGCAATTCAGGTTAAAGCTGTCATTTACTTTCATTTGAAATTGATACCTATCACATAGGAAGACATTAATATCAATAAAAGGACTTTGTGAATTGTTTGCCACTTAATATTAGGAATAATCCATACGAGTGCTTTATTTTCTTTTTGCTGTTGTTGACGTGTAGTTTGTGTGTCTTCCTGCAGACGGGGGAAAGACTCTGACGTTCTTCAACAACGACTACAAAGGAGACTTCCAGACGGTCACCTTCGAAGGGCCAGAAATCAAAAAACTCTTCTACGGCAGCTTCCATAAGGTACGAATCACTCCTGTCCTGTGGTGTCTGACTGACTGACAGACCGACTGATCATCTGTCAGAGTGACTGACAGACTTGAGATTGATTTATACTTCAGCTTTAAGATGTTTACCAGGATGTTGTGGGACATAAATGATGAAAAGTCGACTTCTTTTTGAGCGTCAGTGACGACGTGTCGATACCTGCTTTTGTTTTGTAGAGTCGCACCAGCCGTCATTAGTTTGACGCAGCTGTGGTGACGAGGTGTGAGACTGAACACTGACAAAAACCTGCAGAGGGTGACGCTGAGTCACTCTGAGTGCCATGAATGTGACAGGAGCAGCAAAGTGGTTGTTAGAGAGGTAGTTAAAACACATGTCCTTGCAGTTAAACAGAATATTTACTCCTCCCTCAAAATATTCGTAATATTTGTCTCACCATCTTTTTCTTTAGTTACTGTGATTCTCTGAATAATTAGCTGACTAAATAATTAGCTGACTCACTTGACGGCTGGTTGGCTGAGTTACAAACTGCTTGTTTTACTGATTGAGTGACTGACTACGTTTTCATGCACAAAACATTCAGTTTTCTGCCCTTATTCTGAAAAAGACAGTATTCCTACTGAGCTGTTTACATGTTGCTGATGAAGATGAATCTTCCACTAATGTTCCTGTTTACATGCAGCCTTGTTGGACCGCGTGAACTCTGCCTCCCTCTTTCGTTCAGGTCGGCGTTGCATATCCAAAAACCTGTTGATCTCCAAGTCTTTCATCGTGTTTAACAGTAGCTGTGTTTCTTCTTTTCTTTCCTTCTGTGCATCTCTACTCCTGCAGCCCTGCAAACTGTTGGCTGGTTGGTTTGTTTCCAACACAGAGCTGAGCGTAAACAGGCGAGAGGCCGTGAATGAGCTGGATACGTGTCCAAAGAACGCTTCTAAAACCTGAATAATATCGGCATATCCCACACGTCTTAATCGGAAAATGCTACATTCGGAATAAGGCCTAATTCGGAATATTCTGTTTACATGACCCGCATCAAATTCAAAATGTTGGAGTGGAACATTAGTGTGCATGTAAATGTAGTCACTGATAGACATGATGTGTTTGCTGGTTGACTTGCTAACCTGTTGTTTTGCTGACAGATCGACTTGCTGACTGACTAGCTGGTTGATAAACTATCTGATATGTGAACAGACTAATTGACGGCCTCACTCAAGATTCTATTGACACGCTTTTGGTCTTATCTAAAGCCTCGCGGAGCAGTGAGACAGTAGCTGGAGTCCTGGCGGGCTGGCTGTGGTTGAGTCGTGCCCTGAGCCTGAACCTGCTCACAGTCGTGTTGTGTTTGTGTCAGTGTGTCAGTGCTGAGGGACTCGCTGACTGATCTGCAGTCACTTCTGTCTGCTCGCTGTCAGCAGAGCTTATCCCGCTTACCTTTTCACCTTTCGTTCTGCTAGCTGCGTGTGTGTGTGTGTGTGTGTGCCACTGCATACATAGTGGATTTTATAATCCTAGAGGACCAGCACCTGCAGTGCCTGCCTGAAGTCTATGGGATTTTTATGGGTTTGCGTGATTATGAATCAGAGGACCTCACTAATTTGATAGTCGTCTCTGTAGAACCGCCCAACTTTGGGTTACAAAAGTTCTGTTTTTCCTCAGCTTTTGTAACGCTTTTCACACTTAGTAGATAAACTCTGAATGTTTCTGGCTGTCATGTTTCTTTGTTCCTGAAAAGCTGCATCCTGGAAGTATGACAAGAGTGAAAGAATTTCCTTTAGCAAGGTTTTTAGTGTTACTTCACACTTTCAACAGAATTTTTATTACAGTTCTGCAGTGCTAATGCAGTTCGGAGGGCTTCTGCAATGCCTGTAAATGTGTACATGAGTATGTTTGTACACACACACAAGTGGGCATGCAGTAGATACAGTAGCACACTTTGTGATCACAGCTTTACAGTTGTCTGTCCTGATATAGAATAATGACTACACTTTATTTTTAACCTTAAGTTTCAGGTATTTTTAGCTTCGGTGTATTCCTGCAGATGGGCTGCAGCTGAATTCTGAGGCATTATTGAATAAAAGTTACAAAAAGTAAATTTTTTTGACAACCTTGCAATCATAGTAATTAAACCAAATGCAACTAATTGCAATTCTGTTGGATACTAGTAATATGTCTACATTCTTTAGGTTCTGTGGATGATCAGCAGTTTATTTTCACACTGGATAATCAATCTCGCCGTTTGCAGTGTTCCACAATATGTAATTGATTACATTGTTCAGTGTTCACCTTTAAAATGAGTTAATTCAGGTTCAGTGCACCAGCACGGAGTTTGTTTCCCTGCTGAAGAAGTTCATCTCAGTTGGCAAGAAAAATCACTTTGACATTTCCAACAAATTTCACAGCAGCAGTGAACTTAAACTCAACAGACTGACCGAACACACAGTCGACGCCCACAGCAAATAAGCACAGATCCTGTCCTGAGTACAACTGTAGCGTCTTCAGCTGATACTATTACTACTCTTAATATCCCTCCTACTTATAATAATGACAAATGAGGCCACTATTACTATGCAAATGTAGATGTTTTGCATATTTTGTGGAAATAAGATGTTGAAAAATAAAGTTTGTCTTGGAGGCAAATCAAAGCAGTGAGGTTAATAATAAACTACTATAGTGATGTTACGATCTGATTCTTTTCAGCGGCTCTCTGGTACGAACGAAGGGAACCGACTCGTACTTGCTGAGAGCCGTTCTTTTTATCGTTGTGCCCAAATTTCACTGCCTGCTTTAAATCCACTCCCCTTTACGTGACGCTCCCACAGTGTTGCATGAACTGCATTCAAGGCAACTTTATTTACATAACGCAGTTCATACGGAGGGTAAATTCACTGCCAAAGCAGAGAGATATGGCTTCACCTTGTGTAATGTTTACAGTGCAGATCATTGACATCGGGTCTGGCAGTACGAGTCATTTAGTGCTGCTAAACCCAGTACTCACATGCCAAATGAAATTATATTAGTGGGATGTCTAAGTTTGAATCTGATCCAAATCTTACCTCTATCATTATCCTAGTGATTATTGTGCAGATAAACCTAGTAACCCCCGCCCCCTAAAAGAAAAAAGAATGATGAGCCATTCCTTTTAATGGCTCTCGGAAAGGAAAGGAGCCATCAGTTCCCATCATCCCATACTGCTACTACTACTGCTACTGCTACTGCTACTACTACTCCTACTACTACTGCTACTGCTACTACTACTACTACTGCTACTACTACTAC
>LKNJ01000610.1:208669-220423 GCA_002120245.1 Maccullochella peelii | reverse complement strand
ATATAATCAAGAATTGGAGAGAGTGAAACAATTTAAGTTTTTAGGATTGTGGTTTGATGAAAGAGTTACATGGGCTGTGCATATTAGGAAAATAACTGACAAGTGTAAGAAAGTATTAAATGTAATGAGATGTCTGGTAAGGAGTGAATGGGGGGCAGAGAGAGCAGCATTAAGAACTATTTACACAGGATTAATAAGATCAGTTTTAGATTATGGGTGTGTAGCGTTTGGATCTGCAGCAAATACATCTCTCAAAAAGTTATATTCAATATCAGGCTCTGAGACTATGTTCAGGTGCCATTAGAACAACCCCAACATCAGCATTACAGGTGGAAATGGGAGAAATGCCACTGGAATTAAGGAGAATACAGCTATCTCTAAATTACTGGGTTAATTTAAAAGGACATAGGGAAGGTCATCCAACACAAGAGACACTGAAACCCTGTTGGGAAAAGGAGAGGAGAGAAACAAAAAGTGTTGGATGGAAAGTTGAGCAGAAAGCAAAAGAGCTGGAAATAACTGAAATAAACATTAGTCCCACAGCACCACTGTCAGTAATACACCCTTGGATACTTCCTGACCCTATTGTAGATTTCACATTGCTTGGCAAAAAGAACACTGATAAGGAATTTATTTGGCATCCACAGATAATACAAACCTACATAGAAAATAACTCCTACAGCTGTGTTCAAATTTATACAGATGCTTCAAAGAACCTGGTTAACAAAATTGGTATTTCATTCATAGTTCCAGATTTCAACATTAAAATTCGTAAACGAGTCAGTGATGGATTATCGGTGTATACTGGGGAGATGCTGGCAATGTTGTTAGCATTACAATGAGTGGAAGATGTGAGACCTTTGAGAGCAGTAATGTGCTCTGATTCCAGCTCATCATTATCCAGCTTGAAGCAGCCATTCAGACAGCAGACTGGATGTTTTAATAGAGATACAGCAAACACTATATAGAATTCAGATGATGGGACTTAGTATGGCGTTTCTATGGATACTAGCACATATAGGAATCAAAGGAAACGAAATAGCAGACAAATATGCAAAAGAAGCCACACAAACTAATCGCATTGACATCGGAGTACCCTTTAGTAAAACGGAAATGAAGACAATAATTATGCAAAAATTGAAAGAAAGGTGGGAAAAGGAGTGGGAAGAAGAGAGTACAGGAAGGTGGTTCTACAGAATTCAAAGGAAAGTAGGCATGATGAGAGACACAGGGAGAATCTGGAGAGAAGAGAGGATCATATGCAGGCTACGATTAGGGCACACAGGGTTAAACAGTACATTATTTAAAATAGGAAAACATAATACGGGAAGGTGTGACTTTTGTGAGCAACAAGAAACCGTAGAACACGTAATGATTCACTGTCCAAAATATGAGGCTGAGAGAAAGGAACTGATACAGAACCTTAAAGAAATAAAGTTAAGATTTGATTTATGGGATATTTTACAAAGAAACTCTAGGGAAAAGTGTTTTGTTTCAATATCTTAGGAGAACACACTTAATAGAAAGAATATAGCTTTGTTTTGTTTTTTAATTGATTAATTAATTAATTTTAATTATTATTTTTGTCATTGGGAATATAGTAGATCAAGATCCACACTCCCTACCAGTTGGTGGCGGTAATGCACCATAACGTTGTTTGCCAACCGCTATAAAAACTCAAGAAGAAGAAAAAGACATGCAGCGAGAGAAGACTAGCAACGCCGGCACCGCGGCTGAAAAGTAAGAATATAGCTATGTACTTATTAGACATTTGTATTTTCATCAAGTTAAACATACTGGGTCATGTTATGTATTTCTCGTGTTTAAACGGAAATGTCTTAATATCGAATGAAATGTCTTTTCAGGCCCGACCGGGAGGCCGCCATAATGTCCAAATACTACGACGGAGTTGAATTTCCTTTCTGTGACGAGTTCTCCAAATATGAAAAAATGGCAAAAATAGGGCAGGGGACCTTTGGGTGAGTAGTACACACACATTTTATCGTGTGAGTGTATCTGTGAATGCGTTGTTTTGTGTGTTTGTTTGGCTAACGTTAGCTGTGACGATAGCTAACGTTAGTCACAAGGATATACCTTTAGCTACAAGAGAACAAGTAAACATTGAGAAGTCGAGATATCTGTTATATGTTCAGGAGAATCTTTTAAAATGTATCTTACATAGTCACACAACTTAGTTTTAAAGGGGGGGGGGGTTAGGCAGTATTTCTTTGGCATCATTGGGCAAAAATGCTATAATAACCGTTCAGCATATTGTAATTCAAGTGGTCTGAGAGCAAACCTCTACTTCTGCCCCTCCTCTTGGCTCTGTTTTCAGGCTTCAGAAAATCTATCCCGTGACGGGAGACTTTGACCAATCACAGGTTATTTCAGAGAGACGGTGTGTTCTTATTGGCTGAGCTACAAATGCAGATGTGGAAAATCCTGCAACTTGTGAAGAATGTCCAACACCTCCTTTGCCTACAGCAGCATATAGAACAAAACAACACGTCCTGGCTCCACAGCTTCAGGCTCGTCATGTTGATGGCTTCATGGCGTTCGGATGACAAACAGTGGGGAATAACCTTTTGAGGGGGGGCAGTGGCGTGTGTGTGGTGTACTAGCCTCTCATCCCGCTGCTGGACAGCGTTGCAGCTGCCTCTGAAGCCTGGGGTGCTCAGCTCTGCAACCGCAAAGCGCTGGAGGGGCATCTTTGAAAAGTAGAGGTTTTCTCTCAGACCACTTGAATTACAATATGCTGAACGGTTATTATGGCATTTTTGCCCAATGATGCCAAAGAAAAACTGCCTACCCCGCCTTTTAACCTGATGAGATAGGTGCTGCTTAGTGGATTGTATATTCACTTAAGAAAAGGACATACTAGTAGCCTGTACCTTATAGACTGTATAACTTCCCAAATGTGTAAGTGAAAATACAAAAGTATTTACAATACAGCTATAATAAAGGTTTAAAAGTGGAAATGAGCATAATATCTTTAGCTATTTACCAGTGTAGTTCATACTTAGAATCACGGTTTCTTCCTTTTGTGAGTGTAAGCACTTCATTTGTAGTGGCCTCTTGTGCTGTAATACTCTCTTCACAGGGAGGTGTTCAAAGCAAAACACAGGCAGACGGGGAAGAAGGTCGCACTGAAGAAAGTTTTGATGGAAAATGAGAAAGAGGGGGTAAGAGGCCATTTAGAGTCTAATGATATGCTGAATGTCTGTACGACTGGGACACCTATGTTGCACTGTAAGTCCATATGACAGAAAAGGCACATTCAAGTAAATAATTCCAGTTTATTACAAATTGGGTCTTATATTTTAAATGAATTATGAATTGCTGAGATCTGGAAACAATCCAATTTAAAAGAAGTCCAATGGGGCAAGAAACATCAGCAATCATGATGATCGGACAGGTTGTAAACAAACCCCCAGGTTAGCCAAATGTATTTGAAAGAGAAGGCAAGCTGTAAAATGATTAAGCTACCTGTCTGCTGACGACATCCATCACAGTTCACAGGCTTCTTTGTTCAGTGTTGACCTACAGTTTTTGCCGTAGTTGTGCGTGCAGTTTTCCTGTGTAATGAGAGACAACCAACATTCGGGAGCACTCACTTTCTGTTTGACCTAACTACCAAAGTATTTTAGATAATCTGCAGCTCAGGAGGTAGAGCGGGGCCGTGCGTTAATCACAGGTTTTGGGGTTCGATCCCCAGCTCCAGTTTAATGTAAAATGCAGCCAACAAAAAAAGTGCAGGTTTGACTGACTGACTTGGCAGTGAATAGTATGTTTTTAAACTCCTGCCATTCACATTTTTTGAGGGACTGTGGATTAAAAGCTGCTGTGTACACATTGTGCTCACAGTGCTGCTCGTCTTTGTTCTGTCTGGCTGCATGAATCAAAGTATTGACAAAATGCTGAATTCCTATTAGTGCATCATTGTTTCTATGCAGTGAGTCATTCTAGACCTTTCCTCTGGCTGCTTTGTTTCAGTTCCCAATCACAGCTCTGAGAGAGATCAAGATCCTGCAGCTGCTCAAACATGAGAATGTGGTCAATCTGATTGAGATCTGCAGAACCAAAGGTTGGTGTCACAAGTCTCCAGTCCATACACTTGCTCTAACAATCATCCATGTAGGTTTGTGAGGTTTTACTTGTTGGTCACTCATTTGTCGTGCCATGTATAAATGGCAAGATATGTCCAGTAGTAGGAGCAGGATGCATATGTAGCGTAAAATGTTGTAGTTGGTTGATGTTTTCATCCTTTCCTTTTGTTCTTGAAGCTACACAGTTCAACAGATACAAAGGCAGCATCTACCTGGTGTTTGACTTCTGTGAGCACGACCTGGCTGGGCTGCTGAGCAACGCCAACGTGAAGTTCACCCTGGCAGAGATCAAGAAAGTTATGCAGATGCTGCTCAATGGATTGTACTACATCCACAGAAACAAGGTGAGACCTTCCACTGGTTCTTTGACCGATTTTAAGATCTTAAACAGAACTATATGGAAAAATACCCTTTTTTATATAGAGAGCTGAGAACACTGGCAGGTCTGTGGTGATCCTGCTGGTGCACAAGAACACCATCATGGGAGGATTTAACCCCATTTACACTGATACTGTATCATCTAGTTAACATCATGCTGGCATCCTAAATGAATAAACCCACTGTCCTTTCAGTTAAAGCTGGAAGATTATGAATAACATTATTATACACCTGCAGGCCACCAGGATGCTACTTGTGATGTCTAATGCACCATAAAGGCGCTCTTGTATTTGATGTTTGTTTTCTGAAAGTAAACCAATAAGGTTAAGAATATTTTATCTCATCACAGTTTAAACTCAAGAAATACCACCTCACTTGTTATTTATTGATCTCATTGTTACAATGTCTTATGGTCTCCATCATAACATTACCTTCTCATGGATCAGATCCTCCACAGAGACATGAAGGCAGCCAATGTGCTCATTACCAGAGACGGTGTCCTGAAGCTGGCCGACTTTGGCTTGGCTCGAGCCTTCAGCCTGGCTAAAAACAGCCAGGGGAACCGCTACACCAACCGCGTGGTCACACTCTGGTACAGACCTCCAGAGCTGTTGCTGGGTAAGAGCCAACCATACAACTCAACACAACGCACAAAGGAAGAAATATGCATAATATGCACTCCTTCGTCTTTCTGTCACAAATTCACTGATTTGTATTGGCTGGGTCCTGCAACTGAACAGCACAGTGTACAGCCATTTCACACAGCTGCAGCTATTTATAGTGCCTACTGTGTTAACTCACGCATTCATCACACGTGCATGATGCACCTGTAAACCAGCGTTGGCAGTGATGGTGTATCTCAGTGATTAGCCAGGTCTCCATCCAACTATATCCCAAATTTTAACAGAATTTCGAGAAAATGCAAATGAATGCCTGTTTCCATCCACTGCTGTTTCGCGAGTATTAGGAGTTGGTTCATAGAGAGAAACAGTAGGTGGCGCCAGTTCTCCTGTCAGGTGTCATTAAAGCATTGCAGAAGACAAGGGTGAGACAAGATGACATCATTAAGAGTGCCAGTGGAAGCTCAAAGGGTGAAAAACAATGTAGAAAACATGATGGAAATCTACTGTTTCTGTTTGTTGCATTGCACTTTGTCGCATCTTGCTTTTATCGATTAAACCAACTTTTCCACCTCAGCCAAGCGTAAAAACTTATTTCAAGAGTTTTTTGTTTTTTGGGGGTTTTTACGTTCAAATAAAAAATGTGGATGGAAACACACCTATTGTCATAGAACGTCAGAAAGACATTCAGTAATGATTTGTAGCACTCATTGATGCTGAGTATACAAAGTGCTTCACAAATGACAGAATAAATGTTTATTGCTGAGCACAATTTAAAGCTCGGATTAGTTTAAAGGTACTGTGTGGAGTTTCTGTTAACATTCATTGTTTTTCATCAAAACACACTGTGTATCCTTGAGGTCTAACAAACCTGTTGAATTCATTTCCTTCCTCATAAAAATTTAGCTGATTTTTCCGCATGTTTCAAACCTGCATTGTTTACATCCATGTTTCCTTACCAGCAGTCTTCTTCTTCACTGCCTTTGTGTGACTCCACTGTCAGGAACGTGTATTGTGCCCCAAGAACAAACAGAACACCCGTTAAAACGTTTCTCCCTTATGCTGCTAGTGGTCAAACTCCAGAGGGTCCCTTTTTACTTTTGATCCAGTCCTGAACAAAGCCTACATTATTTAATGATCTATTTATTTGTTTATTTTTTTGCTAGGTGAGCGAGACTACGGCCCCCCCATTGACCTGTGGGGAGGGGGCTGCATCATGGCAGAAATGTGGACCAGAAGTCCCATAATGCAAGGCAACACTGAGCAGCACCAGCTCACTCTCATCAGCCAGCTTTGTGGCTCCATCACTGCAGAGGTAGGATGGCATCATAACTAGAGATCAGTTTAGACCAGTCTTTCCCAAACTTGGGGTCGCGACCCAAAATGGGGCCAACTGGCAGAGTAAAATGCATAACAATGCTATGATATGTGAATTAATACGCCAGTCTGTTGAGCTCAAATGTTGTGTGTTCTGCACGTACTCATAGAACTGGAGTTGCATCCAGTAACTACTTTTTTTTGCTACGCTGCTCTGTTCAGCTCAGATGGTGTCATAAGTGTCTGTGTGTGATGAGTGTTAGTTGCGATTGCTGACGTTATCTTGCTAGCCGCGATTGACAGTCCGACATTCTAACTCCGACTCATGGGCTTGTCCCCAATGTGGATTAGGCAGCAAAGTGCATCTATTCAACATTGTTTTGACGGTGGAAGAGTCAGTAATGTGTGTGTTACGTTTGTATTAACCAAGTTAGTGTATGTTAGGTTCCATGCCGGACAAATGTAAGAAATTCCGTGTCTGTGTGACTAATGTGGTGGTGACAAGTGAGAGATGATTTTTAATGATATCGTCCTCTCTGTCATCTACCTCTCTCTCATTCAAGGCATTCATGGTTTGTTGTGTTCTTTATCAGTAGTTTAAAAATGTAGATGTTATGGCAGTTCGTGATATTTTTTTCTTTCTTTCTGTTTTGTAAGTTTGGGTCCCGGGGAGAAACCAGTTTGGGTACCCCTGGTTTAGACTGAAGTGGCATTACTTGGTGACATACATAAATCTTGAACCGCTTTTTCTCTCTACCAGGTGTGGCCTGGCGTGGATAAGAAGTATGAGCTGTATCAGAAAATGGAGCTGCCTAAAGGCCAAAAGAGGAAAGTGAAGGATCGTCTCAAAGCCTATGTCAAAGACCCGTATGCCCTGGATCTGATAGATAAACTTCTGGTCCTGGACCCAGCACAGCGCATAGACAGCGACGACGCGCTCAACCATGACTTTTTCTGGTCCGACCCCATGCCGTCAGACCTGAAGAACATGCTCTCCACCCACAACACCTCCATGTTTGAATATTTGGCCCCGCCCAGACGGAGAGGCCACATGCCGCAGCAGCAGCCCAATCAGAACAGAAACCCAGCCACCACCAGTCAGACGGAGTTTGATCGAGTCTTTTAGTGGTTGGAGAAGTTTTCGGACAGGTAGTTTACCTGGTTGGACTTTGTCTTTAGTAACAAATTAAACCTTAATTTCCCAGCCTGCCTAACGTTGAAGAAGGCTACACATTCCTTTTTTGGTTGAGGTTTGGCGGACGTTATTTTTTTATATCATCATTGTTCTGTGTGAGTTTACAGCTTGTTTGGTTCGACCAGGGACAGGACTGTAAGCCAAGATATTATGTTCAGCTGATGATGAAGAGACAGGTGTGAGACAGACGGGTACGTTTCACTTGGTCACTTTGATTAAACAAGGTCCCTGTCAGTTTTAGTATTCATAGCCAAGTTTGAGTGAGTCTGGCATTTTATTTTTTTGTGTTTACACACAACAGCTGTCTGTTTAAAGGCTGTGTAGTATTTTCAAGTTATTTATAATAGTGAGAATCTTTTATTTAAACCATTTTACAAGGACACCACCCACATTTCTAAACATGTAAATGTGCAAAAGTGACATACCCAAAATAAAAGTTATTTTCCCTAAACTTGTATGACTTCGTGTGATCATGGTGTTTCCTGGGGGTTACACTCGCACTGAAAATGGACCCTTTGTGTGAGCTGGTCTATCTTTGTTTCAAGACAACTTGACATTTAACAGCAGCCTGGGCTTTGTCTGCTCACTTTAGAAACTCAAGGTTGCTTGAGCAACAAGACTTACTAAAGCTTTTTTCAGAGTTGCTGAGGAAAAAAAAAAAGAAGGTAGAATTCTGTGAGAGGCAGAATGTTTGGACCCCTTCAACTAAGTGATACTAAGGAGGGAAAGATATTACAATGCTTTACGGATACATTTCAAGAGTAGAAAAATAGATGCTGTTACATTGAAGTAACCGCATACACTCAGTGTTTGTGTTTTGTTTTTTGTTTTTTTTAGGTTTCTTGTCGGCTTTCCCTGAAATGTTAATATACCTAGTATTATGGGGCTCTAAATTGTCTTTCATAAAAACATTGGCAAGTAGTAACCACACAGGGTTCATGTTATTTTCTATCCAAAAGGTATGGCTCAGTTCTGAAATGGGTGTAACTGTGGAGGTCAGTGGTGGAAGTAACTACTTTTAAGTATTTCCATGATGTTACTTATATACTTATACTTCACTACATTTCAGTGGGAAATATTGTGCTTTTTACTCCACTACATTTATCTGACAGATGTAGTTACTAGCTACTTTGCAAATTAAAGGTTCTATATATACGATATTCGCTGCCACTAGATGTCGCACTAGAGCACCAATATCTCAGACCAAAACAAATCGGGGCGTTGGCCACACCCTCCCCCTAACCAGAAACAGCTTATATCTCTCCTCAGAGCCACCAGACTCCATTGACAAAAACACAAATTTTACCTCGCAGATCATCGTAAAACACTTAATTTAAACTCGACAAAATAAAACTCACCAAAACTGCCTATAAATAATAGTAAATATTGAACTATAGCGAAACATTCGCATGAATCGCGGGGGTTGTGTGGGCTGGACCGGGCGGAGCAGAGGGACAGAGCCGCTGCTCGCTGACAGGCAGCTGCTGAGCTCTGGAGGAATAAACACCCGGAGTAACACCGGGTTCTGCTCTGATCTGGAGCCGTTTACCGGAGCGAGGAGAGCTCAGAGTTTATTTTTAAACTTTTGCGATTAAAAAGTGGATTTATCTAATCTCGCTTCTCAACCTTTCTGCAGCAGCAAGCCGCGAAGGCGCCAAACTCTCTCGTATACTCTCTCTTCGTCCATGTTGACTGCTGACTGAAGGGTAAATGTACACTTGTTGTCACTTCATGAACGTACAGAGAGGAGAGGGGGAAACGAAGAGAGACTGGGAGGAAATAACAGAACCGGAGTCTCGGGTGGTGAGTGAGCCAGCTCGGAATGAATGAATGCTTCGAACTGAACACTCTGTCTCTTTATAAACACGGGCTGGCACTCTGGCTGGACCGGCTACCAAAACAAAGAACAGAGCGGCTCAGAGAACAACACACACAGAGGCAGTGTGATGTCGTTCTCTGCTCAGGACACCATTCCTCCACTATGTCTTTACATGGCAAATAGTTGTTTGCTGCTATATTAATGTTCAGTATCTCATGTAGCACCTTTAAATGCACACACACACACACACACACACACACACACTATCTGTGTAGCAGTAGCGCTGCCATTGGAAACACTTTGGTGTTCAGTGTTTTGCTCAAGAACATTTCAGACACGTGTGGCCAGTAGGAGCCAGGATCAAACTACGAAGCCTGGTGGTCGACCTGCTCTGAGCCACATCTACCCATCTGACAATTACACAACACAGAGCGAGGGATGCTGTCTGTAAATGTTGATCTACCTCCTGAACCTTTTTCAATGCAAACTACATATCCAGACCCTTTTAAAACTACTGTCTTACAGCCATGTAGATAAAACATGAAGACTTACACATTGATAAACTGCCTCCAGTAGGTGGCAGCATCATATCACTGTATCATTAAATAGTAGATATACATGTTGTGTATGCTTACTCCAGCTCGAGCAACAACGGAACCAAAAGAACCTTCTAACCATGTCTCTTCCCAGTTTGCTGGAATGGCAAATGTTGGAAAGAAAATAACATCCATTATGTTGTGGGTCAAATTAACCTGCACTATATAAATACACTCAAATAAACAGTTCAAATAAGTAACATTTTATTATGGCTTGTCAAAGAATTCAGAAAGATAAAATGTAAGATCATTTGATGTATACACTATTTAACAGCAATTTAATACACATTTCCTGTCTCAAACAATGGCATTTTAATAATTGTTCTATTAACGTAATGAAGGAATTTTCACTTTCTCTAAATAGTCCTATATTTTCTTACAGTTTGTAAAGGGAAGTAAGACTTACACTCACTCTAGATATGGTTTCATCATTTTTGTCGACATAATCCCCCTCACTTTTTCCTTACTGCCCACATGATGATCACAGTGTGCTTCCTGCACTGCACACACATGGTGCTGTTTTTACTGTCTTATTGAGGATGGCGGACGCTAGAATTATGCAGCTGCAAAGATACAGCACGCAAAAACATCTATGCTTACCTGCACAGAGAAGTGTGTTATAAGTAACTGTAGATTGCAGAGGCTCGCTGAGGTCACAGATAGAGGTTGCCGGTTGCTGCTAGAGCGGGTTGGCCATTAGTCGTGGTGGTTCAATCCTCTGTGTCATCGTACGTTTGGTGCTTTGATCCCCAGCCCCTCCTGTCCACATGTCAAAGTGTCCTTGAGCAATCTACTGAACCCCTAATTGCTCTCAGTGCAGTGTATTTGTATGGGATAAAGCTAAATAGCTTTGGACAAAAGTGAATGGACTGGAATATTCGATTTTCTTTTAGCTTTGGTTTGGTCTCCACCAGAAAATAATATCTGGCTCTTTAGCTGCTAAATGCTCCACTATGTTCACCAGCTAGCCTCTAACTGTAAAAAACTGATTATAGCCACTTATTTTTTTCATCCTGCAAGTGAAACAGCAAGTAATGCATTTCATTCTTCATCAGGCTCAGAATATGTACCAAGAAGGTTCAGAGCCAAGTTTTGGTGTGTTATTATGATCATGTCATTTTACACAATTATGATGTGGTCTCAGAAGTTATACTCTTGTTATGTTATGCTGTAGCTCGTATGAAAAAAGACTTTTATGTCAGAGTTCAAATCCTTTACTTTGGGTTGACTGCATAATCTGACAAATAACACTAAAAACGTATTTGTGGAAATCTTGTTTTTTTCCACCATCTTTCTAAGGATCATAAATAACCAAAATAATTAATCTGATATGTGTTATTTGAAGTAAAAAATTCTTAATATACGGAGTTTGCTCTTGAACCTTTCCAGGAGATGTTGGTGGAAAAAGGCTTTTCTAAGTGGAACTGTAGGACCCTTTTTTTCTGTGTACCATGCATGCAATAGACAAAATATAAATTACACGGTGAGAAAAAAAATGTTTTGAGGAGGCATGTATGAATATGTATGTATTTGCCACGTGTATGTATTTGTCAGGAATCACCTCAGGCTCATAGTTTCACCCTCGTCAGTCTAACAACAGTCTGTGTGTGGTGTCAAACTGGAGCTTTACTCAGATGATGGATTGCTCTCTTAGTTCCAGTGCTCCTCCGCTGTCACTACTATTGAGGAGGAGGCTGTATGTGTGTGTGTGTGTGTGTGTGTG